>NJDD01005132.1:20408-34926 GCA_002245505.1 Calephelis nemesis | reverse complement strand
GAGACGGGTTACCTTACAGTACAGTAAGGTAACCGGTAAAGTTGCGTAATAGGCCTACCATTTGACCCGCAGGAAGGCGACTCAACTATAACACTGGCCTCTTACTATCAGAATAGCCATGTGTTCGTTATCTTTTCAGTTACATAGATTTATTTTACAAAAGTAAAATGTATCTCCACGACCGAAGAGGTAAGCAGAGGCACAACCACGATTAACCGAAGACACTAAATCCCACAATGTGATAGGTGGTTAGCCTCCGGGCATACATCCATTCCCCTAGTAACATTGTTTTTAATAACAAAATTGTAAAAACCACATTTTCTTATTGTCGCTCGACCCGGGAGTCAAACCCGAGACCTCATGAAGTCAAGTCCAATACGAGAACCGCTAGACCACAGAGGCAAAGAGTTGTTTTTATAAATCTTTTTTAACTTAAATAAATTTAAATTTCAATATCAATACGGTGACAGATACATGATTAATGATCCTGAACGATGAGGTCCTAGCGATATTTATTAACACTGAATGTAGATCCATAACTTTTACTCCGAAAAGTGTAACATAGCGCTATCACCTCATTAAAGTATTATTAAGAGTCGGCAACGCACCATTTACTTTCTAGCCGCCTTATTAATAAACACGAAGAAAAGTACACCAAAATTCAATCATCTATTATAGCCTTTATTACAATTTGACACAGTCTATTATATCAACTTTGATTAACTCTTTCTTTAATCCATGTTTATTAATCGGCTAATTTTCTAAATGTCTTGTGGGAAATAAAATTAAATATGGCTACATCAGGAAAAAAAAATGTTATTAAATTTTTTTAAATGCTCATATTAGGTCTCAGTACCTGGATGCCCAAAAATTTCATGAAAATCGTTGGAGCCGATTCCGAGATTCCAATTATATATTTATACTAGCTGACCCAGCAAACTTCGTATCGCTTGACATTAATGCTTCGACAGTAGCGCAGTCTGTCGGATCCGATGTGAAACATTCCAAAATCAATAACGACTTATTATTAAAAAAATATTAAAAAAAACATTTTCCAGGAGACCAAATTGTGAATCTAAACCATTCTCGAATTCCCTTGAACACGCACAAAAACTTTCATCAACATCGGTCCAGCCGTCTAGAAGGAGTTCAGTGACATACACACTCACAGAAGAATTATATATATAAAGATAAATACAAGATTTTTACAAGATACAAGATTGCTCATTTAAAGGTATAAGATATCGGTGTGTACATAAAAATCATTATTTTTTTATTGAAATGGCCCTAGTCTTAAAATAATAGAATATTAAAAAGTATAAATTACGATGGCTATAAAATGTTTTCCCACAAAAAATAAAAATCTTGCAAAACCGAGTAACTCAATTTACTGAGAAAAGGGTGTACGGGTTGGTCGATAAAAGACTCCTGCTGGCTGAGTGACCCGCTTGATTAACTAATTCCCGAAACTATTATGAAAGTGATATTATGAAAATGGATATTACTCGGTGAGTGGCGGACGTTAGAAGGTTAGTTGCGGGTTTTTTCCCACTGCAATCTACAATCAGAGCGGAAATAAGTATCACGTATTTTTATTATAATATTGGAAGGCAAACAAGCACGGATTTTCTGAAAAGAGTTCGACTAGAGACACAACAGGTGTAAACCTGAGGCTGGGATAGTAAGTCTCGATGCAAAAGTAAGTTTTTCCATTCTCCGAATAGGAACACATCAACGACAAGCACTGACGTTATGATGGCAGGAATAGGTAAGGCATTGCCTCCAATTAGAACGAGTCGCTGTGAAATTCTACCACCTACTCCCGGTGCTAGTGACGGTAAGCCTCTGCTGGCCTTTACGATCTGCATGGCTGGAAGGCAGATGGTTTATTCTGCAAAGGAGATCAAACAAACAAGGGGAAAACTCTTGGTGTTTTGTAGTTTATGTTTTAATGAATACCAAATGAAGTAGTTTTTGACGCGATCTCTGAGCATATTGGCAGGATTTGAAAGACCAATTTTAATTTTATTAATATGAGAAACAAATTCTTCAGTTCCATATCAATAGATATACGAGTATAATTATAACAAATCAAATATATTAATAACTAGCTGTCCCGGCGAACTCCGTTCCACCCTGTCAGGTTGGGAAATAGTAAAGTATTATTTTTCCCCTTTTCCTGCAACTTTCCCGGTTTTTCTCTTCATAAGAACCTTCACCTGATAATAACTAAAACAATAAAAAAATAATTAGCCAAATCCATCCAGTCTTTTGGAAGTTATGCGCTTACCAACACATTTAGCGATTCATTTTTATATTATAGATTAATTTTTCAAATTTATTAATCAGACTCACCACAAAACCGATCTACGACATTTAAGATGCTTTTTTCATCTTCAAATACTGACGTTAGTGTGAAAGTGGCCCTTGACACTTTTACATTAGAGTGCGACCTCTAAAGTTTAGACACAGGACGGCGTTAATTTTAACTTATATCTTAATTTAACATATTTTTCAACATATTTGCATCATTACATGCGTGTAGTACACTAAATATAGCCCGCGACTTCATCTGCTCATAGCGTTCTTCACTTTCTTTTTAAAAATTGTGCATTTTTACAAAACCTTGTTCATTTTATAGGAATTTCCATTGCAGTCTTACACATGCTATTGCGTATTACGTAATAGGTTTATTGTGTCTTGTTCTTCTTAACATTTCACATCAACTGGACGCGTACGACTTTACTTAGGTCACCGGTATATCTGGTGGGTGGGAGAAATTTCATGGCCCAATTTATGACCGCCATTTTAAGACTTTCTTGACCCACCAGCAAGGACTGCTTTTCAGCTTCCTTGCCATTGCTAGTTCATTATATATTGGTCAAACGATAGCATACGCTTTTTTTTGAATGACTAATTTTGTTGCTAATCTCGCGATTTTTTGCAACTTCACCGAGCTTTGTTTGCCGAGCAGAGTGCTCAGCCCAAGACATCATTATTTAAATGACTGGGTCTGTTACCTACAACGCCAGTACCAAGGGCTGTCTCCCGGGAGACCGTACCTCGACTTGGTAATGCGTTCTGGTTACTGGGTGGATTGGAAAGAGGAATATTGACGGCTCGTCGCTCGGCGTTAAGCGCCGGGCGCAAGAGAGGTCTTCGTCGACGAGACCGGCGGCGACGGTGTCGTGTGATGTATAACATACGCTCGCAACAATAGCTCGTTGATAATAAGATTTCGAGAAGAAATACTTCACAACGAGCGAAATTCAATCATTAACAATCCCGTACCTTATAACAGCACATCAAAACCAACATATTGCATATAGCTGTTTGAGTGGCAGGAAAATTGTGGAGTTACGGGAGAGAGTTTAACATTATTATAATTGCTAAGCTATAAATTAGCATAAATCATTTTGAACTCAACCTCAATTTACCTACTTTATCATGAACATGCTTCAAATCAAGTCAATTAACAAGTCAGGGGAATATGACCTTTAACATGTGTAACATAACATTTATAATTGAGTATCTATAGTAAAAGTTAATTATTTATTTAGTGGTTGAGCACGCCACATGTGTGCGAAGTGGATTACATTGTTGACACTTGTCGTTAATTTTACACTGCCAAGGGGAGGTATTAAAATTATTTTGCCGAAGTAATAATGTTCGAGTTTTGGTCGAGCGGTCCGGGTGTTAGACTTGACTACATGAGGTCTTTGGTTCGAATCCCGGGTCGGCCAACAAAAAGAAAATTAGATTTTTCCAATTTTCTAATAAAAAAAATGTTGGTCGGAATTAGAAACGTGCCCGGTTGGCGATAGGCTTGCCACCTATCACATTATGGGACTTAGTATCTTCGTCTGGTCGTGGGTACCCTGGTTGTGCCTCTGCCTACCTCGTCGGGGATATGGGCGTGAAGATACTTTTTTTTTAATAATGTTCTATACATCTGTTTCAATGTTCATACAATGATCCATAATATGCGTTCATTTTCATGTAACCTTGGAAAGCAAATATGCAGTCTGATTTCCTGATGGTAAGACATTCACGAACCCTAGGACATAAATTGACTAAAGGTCTTGAAGGCTGTCTCTTGGTAGAAGAGCTAATATGAAACCTTTTAGTTGTCTTTTTCAAAACCAATATTTAGTAACGTGCATAAATAATTATTCAAATTGAATCTATATAAACAACATGAAGTCGAAGAATGAATTACACTTTTTATAACTTAAGAATGCCTGAACCGATTGGGATGAAAAATTGATGGAGACGTAGCTTAGAACCAGAAGACGGATATAAAATACTTTTTATACCGTTCGACTGCGATGAAATTAGGAAAAATAACATTTGAATTTTTCCCACACAAACTGAACGGGTGGACCGAAATTTGTTTAAACAGTTAGTTTATGCATATACAAGTAAACCGATTTTGTCATTTTTTTGTGTCACTTATAGTTGGGAGAAGGTTCTTAATAGCAATAAGGGAAAATTTCAAGGGAAATAGAAAAAACAATGCTGTAATCCATTTTATTCAATTGTTATATAAGTATACCAGCAACATATTATGTATACCAGTAAATAGTACAGTACTACAAAGGTTAATAGTGTATTGTATAGAAGAGGTTTCTCAAACATCCTAGTATTTTTTCGAAGTGTATTTAGTTTTCCATTTCTGAGATGACTGTGCTATGGTTTTGTTATAAACAAACAGTTTTTTTTATAATATGGGAAGACAAACAAGCAGACGGATTTCCTGATGGTAATCAATTCACGCCACCTAGAGACGCCAAAGGTGGTAGTGGTGCATTGCCAACATGAGGCCGGGGTGTTAGGCCTCGAGCAAAAGTAAGTTTACCGGCTACCTTACCCTCCAAACCGGAACACGTCATGACGTTATGGCGGCAGGAATAGGCAAAGCGGTGGTACCAATCCGGGTGAGTCGCTGCGAAACTCTACCACCTAGTCATATGTCACGGTGTTAGTGACGGTAAGCCTATCCTCGCCTTTTGCGAGCTGTCTGGCAGGAAGTCAGATGGTCTATTCTGCAAAGGAGCCCAGACCAACACGGAAAATTAGCATATTTCAATGTGACAAAAATACTCTTCACTTATCGATTCAAAGCTGTAACGTCAAGTTCCTGGTTTAAGTAAGTAGGCGTAAGTCGTTAGATTGGTACACAATAAATATAACTTTACTACGTTGTTAACTTACAAGGTAGTAAAGTTTTTACACTGAGGTGCAAAGTTAGTAGTAAAGTTTAACTTTAATACCAAGTAAACTAACCGGGTAGTAAAAGAATATTAACTAATGTAACAATGTTCGTGACAAATCAACGTTAGCTTTACCTTTTTTTGCTGTATCTCAGTCAGTCAGCGAGATCGTTTTGCCAAATGTACGAAAAAACTTTTTTAGCTTATTTTTTTTAATGAAACTCCGAAAAACATTTTGTAATGTAGCTTAGTGCTATCGCCATTAAGTTAGCTTTCAAAAAACGCATCAAAATCGATAAACCTGTTCCAAAGTTATTATACTACAGACAGACACACAGACACATCAAACTTATAACATATATGTGATTCCACTCGACTCAGCGATTTTTTTTTAAATTTAGTTACTAACTACACACATAATTGAGTTTGAGAAAAACATATTGAGTAGGAATAGCATTTAAAAGCCACAAAGGTTTGTAAACACTGCCATACGTCATTTAATTCTATGTCTAGTTATTTTTCATTAATAGGTATATGTAATTTTTTTTGTTTTTGTAAAAAGAAAGAAACTAACTCCCTGAAATAGAATAATATTTTAACATGAAATCATATGAAATATGTCGCGTGTCTATATAATACGAAAGACAATATATATATAATATAATATTTACTAATCTCTGATAGTACTAAAATCTGTCACCGAATCCACTGCACGCTATCTCTAGTTTTACTCAAACGAATTAATTTTGCAACCCCTAAACTTAATGTTTAATTAAACTTGATGAAAGTATCAGTTTTATGACATCAAACATCTAAGAGCAAAGAAGGGAAACGTGTTTGTAATCGTTTAGACCGTGACGCTAGCGTTCCTCCCTCGTCTACACATGACGTTATGGCGGACACGTCGTAAACTGGCCCTATGTCATCATTTGTAATGACTACAAACATACTTTCTAATTCATACTTTCCAAAATTACAAAAAATGCTGTCTCCACTTGATTTATTTTACATCGTGAGCTTATTAATCATCTTTACTTTTACGCATATTTATATTATAATGATGCCAATATCCTACAGGATCTTGAATATGCATTATGCATTGTTTTGGTCCTTCAAGCTGGATTTGACCTAAAATGCAATAAAATTACTTTTTAAGTAAAATGGCCTGTTCTTATGTACGTACGTTACGGTACGTTTAGATTGCAAAACAGATAAATCACTTGATCACAACTATACTTTTTACATTTTTTGAATTACATTTGTCATTTCGTCTATTTTTTATGACATTGGAAGGCAACAAGCAGATGGATTTCTTGATGGTAAGAAATTTACGCCGCCTAGAGACACCTAAGGTACTAATGGTGCGTTACCAACCTGAGGCTGGGATGTAGCCCTTCAAGGAAAAATAAGTTTACTTGCTGCCTTATCCTCTGAACCGGAACACGTCAACGGCAAGCACTGACGTTATGGCGGCAGTAATAAGTATAAAGTCGCTGCAAAACTCTCCCACAATAATTAAAGAAAGTTTCTTTTTTGGCGCAACGTATTTACTAATTATAGAATAATCTATATGTAATGCTATGTGCAATATCCGCTTGGATGTTATGTTGACCTGTAAAAGTAGTATTTGTATCCAATATTACAGGTTCAAATGTTGAATTACACCAACAGAACTTCTGGTTGAGTTACGTCAATAAATAAGTAAACAAACTTGGATTTGTAACAATAACTTTTTTATTCAAATAATCCGAACATACTCGTAAGATCCAATCTTCTGGATTTAATAAAAATAATTAAAAGAAACTCACGAAACAAATAGCTGTAAAAATGTTTGAACGAATACTTTTTATATAAATTTGTCACGTCGAAGCAGTTTCCCCAACAAACGTTATTGCATTGGCATTGAAAAGGCAGGCTAATCTCGCTCCCCGGGAGCGAGCGTGACGTTCTCGCTCCCCTCGCACAGGCTCGAATACGATTGGAACCGAAATAAGATTCCAAATTAACTCATGTCACACTTCACGGTACAACACAAAGTCAGCATTGCTGGGAGAGACTTTTGTAATTACTAGGTCAATTTTATATTTACTTTTCCATTAACTTTGTCTGTAATTACTACCATTATTAATTATAAACGATCATAGCATATTAATTTATTTTAATTTAATATTAAAATGTTTAAATGAAAAAGAAAACATTTTTTATTTTTTAGTTTTATTTTTAGTAATCAATTACTGTAATTAAAACTGGCCATCTATAGATTTTTTGGCATCTTTTAGGTGGTATAATTGGTTTCCTTTATGAACTTCCATCAGGAGGATCATAAATATAGAGAAAGTGAAAAAAACAAAACATTTTTTTCTCTAAAAATTTAACGTTGTATATTCACATGAAATTAATATTTAACTAGCCAATCCGGCGAAATCTGTATTGCTCTATAAATAGAGCGATGCAAATACTAATAGTTGGTATGGAAAGTATGGAAAGAAGATTAAAGCATTGTAGTACCCATTTTCCCGGTTTTTCTTTTCATACGAGCATTCTTCTGACAATATCTCAAAAAAACTTAAACAAAATTGTTCCACCCGTACAGACGTGTTGAACCACGACGCGAAATTACGATTCATTTTTATATATATAAATTTCTAAAAAAATAAAATGCTCAAAACCAATAGTTTATTCGTTTGATTAATCACGTAACGACTCCCCTTTTTAAAGTTGGTTATAAAGTCAATGATGTGGCAGCAACAAAATTGAAGAAAATATTAGAAGAAGTGGGTAGGCATCGGCGCGGCCCCCGGGGAGCGCTGACGGTTTTTGAGCGCCTCGTCTAGATTACATCCAGCTCGTTTCGTCAATGGAGGTCGGAGAAAGCCTTCGCCGAGTATTTGCTTTTGCACACAAAAATCTTCAACCATTTTCCCTTCATATTCAAATGAAAGCAAGAGTTATTATATTCGAGATAAATTTCGTATCTAAGGTTTTGATGTGCGAATTTTTTTTTGTTAAAACATTTTTAACTAACTAGGTGTTAGAGTTTCGCAGTGACAGTGACAAGTTGGCAACGCGGCGTGAATTTCTTACCATCAGGAAATCCGTCTGCTTGTTTTCCTTCCAATATATAAAAAACATAACAAGAAGCATATGGCTCTCCTAGTGGTAAGAGACAACCGTAGTCTGTGGATACTATAGATGTTATAGGTGCGTCGATATCGGAAATCTCGTTTTAATTGAATTTCACTAATTTAACTTTCGATTCAATTTATTAAATAAACAAGCTATGATGTCGGGCCTTAATTGCAATGTATCTTCTAGATATTGAAAGAGTAGAAAAACCACTTGTATTACATTAATATTTTTTTTGACACACTTTTGATCCACTTATAATAATGTGATAATGTTTTCACGTCTGATTTATTTTACAAAATCTATATATATAAAAGAAAGTGGTGTTAGTTGCACTATTTATAACTCAAGAACGGCTACACCGATTAGGCTGAAAATTGGTAGGAAGGTAACTTAAAACCGGGAGAAGGACATAGGATACTTTTTATCCTGTTCAGTTGTGAGGAAACTGGGTAAAACAACATTTTAATTTTTCCCATACAAACTGAACGTGCGGAACGAAGTTCGCGGAAACAGCTAGTTTTAAAATAAGCAACAATTATTAAATTACTAGCAAGGACGTTTATTGGGCCAATAACAAATTATATATTATATATTAGGTATTAGAGATCTACCTAAATAAGTTTAAAAAATGTATCAAAGCAAAATTATGTCAAAAAGGCTATTATACGGTCTCAGAGTATTTGGAAGATGAACATGCTTGGGAATAGAGGTTTCAATCTCCCACTGCAATTTGTAATGTAATTTGTTGTACCTTTTATTTAAGTTAAAATCAGATTGTCATTTGTATTTTTAATCTAGATTATATTGTAAATATTATTATTTAAAAAAGACAAGCCCGCTGAGTTTCTTTCGCCGGATCTTCTCAGTGTGAGGCCGCGATTCCGATCCGGTAGTAGTTTAAAAAATGTCGACGCGCACAAATACCACTTGTATGGTTCATGTGAATAAAGATTATTCTGATTCTGATTCTGACATAAAATTCTTTTTTTTTTTAAATTGAAAGATTAAAAAAATAAACTATATGTTCCATTTTTGTTTGTATGCTTGTTTGTAACCGACTTCTTTGGGCGCGATTTTGACCCACTTTAAACGGCCAGATTTCGTTCAAACTTTTTAGATTTATTGAGGACCGATGACAATATACTAATTTGATAAAAATATTCCATTTTTCAATTTGCAAAATATGATTTTTGTTAATTTATATAATTTTCATCTATAATCGATAAGGTAAGGAAATGAATTAAAATTTACTATAATTTTTCTCTACAGTCGATAAGGCAGGACTCGATGTTAATTTTTATTTCCAATAATTATCTTTAGCCGTTTTCTCTAATATTGACAAATTTTTGTATACTAAAGAGAATTTTAATTCTACAAAAGAAATAATAGTTTATAAAAATTAAAAAATCACGCTTTTATAAAGAAACCAAAGTAAAAAGTAAAATATAAATAATAGTTTAAAAAAAACTAAAACTACTTTTTTTATAAAAAACCAAACTAAAAAATAGAAAATAAATTTTAATAAGTTTGAATTAAAAAAACTTTTTTTAAAAAACGCGTGTCTACAATCGTCTGTTGCTCATATTTATGTAGGGGAGTAGACTATTGGTGCTCAGTAACTGAAAACGTGTATGAGATATATAAAGAATATAAATAATTTGTTAAGTCGTAAGACAGGTAAAATTTTATGAAAACGTAAAAATGAAAAAAAAAATGTAACCTTGTTATGTAACAAGCCTAATGATCGATAAATATATTTTTGAAAGTTTGCACCAAACGGTGCTATCAGCAACAAATATCCAAATGGATTGTAAATACCGAAACGGCACTATATTTGCCTAACGAATTAAAACAGAAAAACTGTTTAGTTGTTTGCAACTATATTTTTTTCCGTTCCTATTGCACTAAATTAATTTTTAGCAAGTAAAGAATTAATCTCCGTTGAATTATCTCGACAATAGTACGCAAAATATCTTGATTCCTTTAACTAACAAGGCTATAATACTAAAAATAGTTGCCAAAATAAGGCATAAAAATTTTTCGATCATAAAGCACTCTCTGATGCTTCGCATCATGAGTCGTGCAATAGTTCAAAATTAAAAAAAAACAAGCTATTATAAATAATCCAGACTAAAAAGTAGAAAATAACTAACAGTTTAAAAAAACTAAAAAACATGCTTTTCATAGAAAACCGAACTAAAAAATAGAAAATAAATTTTGATGAATTTAAATTAAGAAAATAGTGTTAAAAATTTCAATGAATATAAATGAATAATAATGTGAATAAAAAAAATATTTTATTTAAAAAAAAGCGTGGGGTGCTTTTTAGGATATTATCGAAATGATCATCACTCTACTCATATCTGTCATACAAAATATTTATAACTATTGACACCATGCACCCTACGCTTTTTTTAAAATAAAATATATTTTTTTTATTTTAATTTTATCAAATTAGTGTATTGTCATCGGTCCTTAATAAAGCTACAAAGTTTGAACGAAATCTGGCTGTTTGAAGTGGATCAAAATCGCGCCCAAAGAAGTCGGTTACAAACATACAAACATACAGGTGAAGCTAATAAAAAGCGTGTAAAAAAAATAGACTATGTGCTAGTGAAATTAGAGTTGGTTTTACTGTGTAACGCGCTTATTTTATTAATTTAATAATAAGCGCATTTTTCAACAAACATGATTGAAGAAACGATTTGCACTAGCGTGTACACCCGACTTGCCCTAATATGATGGCAATTATTTTTTTAATAAAACCAAAGTGGATCTTGAAATGGACCCATGGATTTCATGCCAATTAGAAATTGAAATTTGATTTGTGTAATATTCTTAAACACAATACTAGCGAATGATTACCACTTAAAAGTATCTTAACGCCCCGGAAAAGCATGCAGAGGTGTAACTAGGGCATCCACGACTAGCCGAAGACATTAAGTCCCATAGTGTGATAAGTGGCAAGCCTATCGCCAACCGGGTACATATCCAATTGAGGGCAACGTTATTTTTATAAGAAAATTGAGTTTTCAATTTTGTAATGTGTATTTAAATATTTTATTTTTTTACTGCCCGACCTGGGGATCAAATCTGGGGATCACAGAGATGACCCCTTATAACAATTAACACTTAGTTCCAAAAAGTTCAACAAATCCTGTATAATAAATTAATATTCATTGTTATCTAAATGTTAATAATTCGCTACTATGTATTCAATAACCCCAATCGGATTCTAATTTCCAATTTAAATAAAATCGAGATTCAAAAGTAACGCTACAGAAGAAGAATCTTTTAATAACTATTGAAAGGTTCAAACTAACCACAAAACAAGGATTTCAATATCCAACAATCGTTGCGTCAGTAAATAAACAGCCTAAGCAAAGGCAAGGAACATTAATATTCCTGAGTTCCCCGAGTACGGCAGACGGTGGTGGTGCAGACGAGACGCACAAAGACGCTGATTTGTCCGTTGTCGTGTTAGTTTAATTCGGCTCGTCTGCNNNNCGAACAACAGATTAATCTCGATGTAGCCGCAAGCTGCCTGCTTTTCCATTACCGACGTTATATTCGATACTACTAAACAATACTTCGTAGCACTGGCCACTGCAGCAGAACACATACTTAAATAACACAAAACATATAGCATAAGGAATCCAAATAATACTACATAAAGAATACAAAAATATTACTACATTTTAATCTTAGCACTTTCTTGTGTTTAAAGTACATTTGTGAAACCAAATGTCTATCTTAATTTAAAACATAAAATCAAAATATAAATGTCTATTCCTTTAATTATTCCTTTATTTATAATTTACTTTTGAAACTATTATATTAGGTACTGTTAAGATATAAAGTACATAATTGAATTTTTAACTCATCTCAGTACATATAAAAAAAAACATAAGTAACTTAGGAACCCTACGATATTAGCGGGTGACAGGTAGTTTTAAAGATCTGCTTATTTGAAATTCTAAATTAGAATTCTTTAAAGAGCAAACCAGCTAGCTCTACAAAACGCCAATATGTTTACGGACGTTTTACAATTATTTTACAAAATGTATCAATAAAACAATTACCTTAACATCAAAGTAAAAAAACACTTAAGAAATAATAAGTCCTGTTGTCTAACTACACATTGGCAAACTAAACCAAAACGCGACAACTGCAGGCCATCTCGTGAATTATGAAATTGAGTTGAAGCTGCTAGTTGTTTCAAAGTTCAGCTAAACTTACTTATAGAAATCATATTCGTGAACTGCCCTAGAAACGAACGATATCTGCTGTTTTAGTCATTAGACACAGATAATACTATTTTGTTTAAAAAAATTCAATAGAACCGTGATCGGCAAAATTTAGACTTTAGCTGCAGCTCTGAAAGTCAGATCAAAGTTTTCTTCATCTAATTGTTTGAACTGGTTCAGAGCTGATTTACTCATCTCTATGTCTAACTAGACTAAAACATTTGCAACTGTAGAATATTCGGGTGCTTCTCTTTACGTTTGTTTGCCTTTCCTAAAGGTCCTGCAGAAGTCCGCGAATGTGATCGATTGCGGTAACTACTTAACATGAGGTAACCTACCATTTCATTAGTCTTCTGATTAAAGTTCTATTAAATTAGTTTAAAATAGATTAAATGAGTCCTCTTAAAATTTGCTAATGGTTCTTACATTTCTGATCCAATGGGTATTGCAAATTATTTTAATAACTTTTTCATTGAAAAAAATAGCAGCAGTAATGGTTTGGGTCACATTGATATTGTTCATATTGAAAACCTTAGTAGTAGTATGTTCCTAAGACCTTGCATACCAGAAGAATTAATTAAACATATAAAATCTTTAAATAACACCAATTCCGTAGGTATTGATAATATCTCGACGCGCATCATAAAGGAATGTGCTCACATTATCTCACCAGTTCTGTCACACCTTATCAACCTTTCACTAGAACATGGCACTTCTTCCGAAAGCCTAAAAATAAGTGTTGTTAAACCATTACATAAAAAAGTAATAGTAAGGATATGTGTAACTATAGGCCTTTTACTTTAATTCCCATCTTTGCTAAAGTTTATGAAAAAGTTATGTATAGTCGAATAATGAACTTTATTAATCAGCACAATGTTATATCAAAAGAACAAAACGGTTTTTTGGAACAAAAATCCACGACACTAGCGGCTTTTTCACTAGTTCATTGCATAACTGAGAATATTGACATACTTAATCGAGTCCTGACGGTATTTTTTGACATGACTCAAGCTTTCGATTGTATTAACCATTGTAAGCTACTGCAGAAATGTGAACGCTATGGTATAAGAGGACCAACACTAGATTGGCTACATCGTACTTGACAGGACGTAAGCAATGTACACATATAAGGAAAGTAAATAAATATGGTGTGTTAACAACTTACCTATCAAAATTTAGAATAAAAAGGTCCGGAGTACCGCAAGGGAGCATTATGGGACCTCTTTTATTTCTATTAGATACAAATGATCTCCCAAAAATTTCAGATAATAAATTTATTCTGTTTGCAGATGACATATCAGTAACCATTCCAAAAGATAATTTAGAGCAAGTGATTTCATGGATGGATTTATATGACCTCAAAGCAAACATATCTAAAACTAAGTATATACAGTTCCACAACGTTAAAAGTAAAAAACAGAATATCACAATTCGCTGTTCAGGGAATCATTTAAAAAATGACACTGACATAAAATTATTAGGCATAACCTTAGATGAACATGTTGATTGGAAACAACACATAAACGTTTTGTGCAGTAAGATAAATAAGTACGTTTTCTGCATTAAAGGTTCTACCCCTAAGAATAAAGTAATTGAATCATTAAAAAGGCAAAATGGTGATGTTAGTGTATTTTCTCAAGTTAGTCAGCTCCAAGACCTCCAAATTTCATCGCAAAAGGTAGCTGACTCTCAATCTGGTAAATGTGTACCCTTATAAACAAGTTCAATAAGTGTATCTCCCAAACATCATAGAAAATCAACTAAAGAAAGGATTGTAATCTTGGGTGACCAAAGAGTACGTGGTTTGTCCACCAAACTCTAAGGATACAGTAAATACTCTGTCCAATCAATGGTTAAACCCAATGCGAATTCATCGGAATTAACATATACTTTTAAAGATTTTTCAGGTTTAAGCAGCAGAGATTATGC
>NJDD01005130.1:87228-108155 GCA_002245505.1 Calephelis nemesis | reverse complement strand
GATGTCACAGTGTTAGTGATGATAAGCCTATGCTCGCCTTTTACGAGCTGCCTGGCAAGAAAGGCAGATGGTCTATTCTGCAAAGGAGCCCGGACCAACACGGGGAAAATGTTGAAATCGTTTGTACAATGCTACCTAACTCAGCCAACAATGTATATTGAGAATAAAGAAACGAAAACGTGTATAAGTTCTTATTGGAAAATATCATACAGGCAGTATTTTTATTTAACCTACATTTTCTTATAGTTATTTTGGTTGAAATAACTTTGTAGTTTACTAGTACGTGTCGTACGGTGTTAGCGTTGAAAAACACTAGGACTCGGGTTTGATTCCGGGACGGTAATTCAAGCTAAAAATAAGGTTGCCTGTGCCTTATTAGCAAAAAGTTTTGCCACTTACAATTTGGAACTAATCAGAATCAGAATCAGAATAATCTTTATTCACATGAACCATACAAGTGGTATTTGTGCGCGTCGACATTTTTTAAACTACCACCGGATCGGAATCGCGGCCTCACACTGAGAAGATCCGGCGAAAGAAACTCAGCGGGCTTGTCTTTTTTTTCAATAATAATATTTACAATATAATCTAGATTAAAATTACTAATTACAATCTGATTTTAACTTAAATAAAAGGTACAAAAAAATTACATTACAAATTGCAGTGGGAGATTGAAACCTCTATTCCCAAGCATGTTCATCTTCCAAATACTCTGCGACTGTATAATAGCCTTTTTGACATAATTTTGCTTTGATACATTTTTTAAACTTATTTATAGGTAGTAAGTCGGACCTTGTGGTATCCGTAGTCCTGGTTTTGCCTATGACTACCTTTTCGAGGATACGAGCAAAGAGAAGACAGTCATGCGTAAAAGGAGGGCTAATATAAGTTTGACATGTCTACGATTGTGTGTATGTGTGTGTGTGTGTGTGTGTGTGTAATTATGTGTTTCTGTCTATGGTATTATAACTTTTCTTTCTTGTCCCGGTTTAGATGCAGATTTTTTGTTTAATTGAGGTGAACTTTTTTATTTCAGGAATATAATTTGAAATAGGTATATGAAAAGAAAACAATCAGAGCGTGGCAGCGAACGCTGTACTTTAGAAGGCAAAACGCTGACGTGTATTAAATATTTCAAGTAGTAGCCTTAGTTGTGCCCCATAATTATTACCATGCAAGCTTGTAATAAAGGGCTGTAGTCAAAAATATTAAATCTAGACGCATTAACATAAAATATGGGTAGACAATCCTTCACAATTTTATTTCAAAATATCATGCTATTGGAAAATAGACACGAGATATCATTTTATAACAAACGCTAACATTTTTGTTATAGTCTTATTTCGATAAAATTAAAATTACACTCATTGTGTAAAAACAATTTAAAATCACTGTTTTTAATTACTTAAACCTATAAAACTTGTGACGTTGTAAATTATGATAATAGTTAACATTCTATTTTAAATATCTTTCTTTTTTATGTTTTTTACTGATACTATACGGTTGGTGATACTAGCCTATGTATTAATACGTGATGCCAAAACTTTGAACCCCTTTTTACGAAAATTGCGCCGACGGAGGAGTATAAAATTTGCCACACTTATAATTTATGTGTGGGAGAAGTGCTGAACGCTAATATTTTTCAATTATAATGCTTATAAAGTACATTAAATCAATAAATAAAACGTTACCCTCACTACCATTCATTTGACACACACAAACAAATATATTGATGATAACGATAAGAGATCACAGATGGCGCACTAACAAGTTTGGAAATAAAGTAGTTGGTCTTAAGAAATGAATATGGCGATCTTATCAACAAGACATTACAATTTATTATGGTCGAATTTTGACCAACGGGCGACCACTAGTACATATAAAATGATGGTTAGCTTATCTGTACTAATAATAAATGGGAAAGATTTGATTGTTTCTTTGCTAGTATTGAATAGGCTCCAAAATTTCTAAACCGTTTTCAAATTCTTTCACCATTAGAAGCCGACGTTATCCCTGATGAACATGGGCTATATTTCTAAAAATTGAGATCCCTCAATCTATTATATTAAGTAGTATTGTCAAAGTCTAATATAAGAGCCCTTACCGTGAGTTTACAGTTTGTCAAATTTATCATAGTAGTTACTGTCTTTTGAACAGCGCCTCTATAGGTAACTAAGAGAAACACTTTTTTACCAAAAGTGCCATAGATTTCGACACGTAACTAACCGAACGTCATACCTATATACACCAACTCGTGGTAAAGGTTCTGTATCCTACATAATACCGAATATAAGATTTAACTTATGTTTTTTTTTTGTTTCAGGTAAGCAGTTTGTTCATTGGATTTCAAACAAGTACAATTTTTTCCCATTACCACTGTTTTTTGTTGTCCTAATTATGTAGGTGAAATTCCAGGAGGATATATATCATAAATGTGTTTATTATGGCATAGAAGCCGACGTGTATACTATTCACGATAATATAACGAATTTTATTAAGTGATAGAATCCTGAAAAAATCACTAAAAAATTATTGCATTACTTTTGTTTGGCACAGTATCAGAATTAGAAGAAACTTTATTCATTTTAAACATGCAATTAATGGTACTGGTGCGTGTCGACATTTTTATAAACTACGACCGGATTAGAATCATGGAAACTAAAAAGATTCATCGCAAGACACTCAGCGGGATTGTTTTTTTAAATTATTTAAGATATTTATGTACTCAAAAAAATACAAAGTAAGACGACATACAAGACGTAAAGTGAAAAATACATTCTTATTACAATTAGTATATCTTACATAAAATAATAACAAATTACGATATTCATTTTTTTCAGTATTATAAAATATACGGAGACGGCTATTCCCAAGAATGTGTATTTTCTAAATATTTCAATACATCAAAACAAATCTAAAAAATTGGAACAGCAAAAGAAATACATTTTTTAAACTTATTTATTAGAAAATCTTTAACGTTACTGGGCAGCTTAATGTAGAAACGTATACCTCTCTTGCGCCCGGTGCGTAACGCCGAGCGACGAGCCGCCAATACTCCCTCATCAAGTCCACCCAGTAACCAGAACGCAGCACCAAGTCGAGGTACGGGGTCCCGGGAGACAGCCCTTGTTGCTGACGTTGTAGGTAACAATCCAATGCATTTAAATAATGATGTCTCGGGCTGAGCACTCTGTTCGGTGAAGTTGTATAAATCGCGAAATTAGCAACAAATTAGTCATTCAAAAAAAAGAAACGTATGCATTAACCCTTAAAAGAATAACTTGTTTTGTTGAGACGAGTTTTATATACCTACTGCCAAATTATTTTCAATTCTCGCATTTAAATCATAAACATCACATTTTGAAGTGAAAACTTTTTTAGCGGCGTTGCGCTCTTTATTTGGTATGGGTAAAACTCGCGTCAGGACACGTGACCTGAAATTTCAAAACACGAAAATTCGTAAGACGGCGCAGGGCGCTTGCGCGAATGTTTGTGTTGTCATGTTTGTGTACGGTAGCACAATAATTGAATATTGTATTCTATCACATAATTATGATAGCACTGTCATACTGATAATTGAAGCAATTCGTGCAAAATTATTCCCTAGCTATTTCAAAATATCAAAAAGCACAACGTAAATATTCAAGTTTTCACTTGTGTTGGCACTCCCGGAGTGCAACCCGTCGTTTTTTTTAAACTTATTGTAGTTATGTTTAACTTACAATAGATTGTCGTAAATACTCGTATATTGAGAACTAACGCTTAAAATATTTATTTCTCTGAAGTTTTCTCTTAGGAAATCTCTTACTTTCATATTATTAATAACTTTAAAGGCTCTTTTTTGTAATACTAATCCAACCAAAAACATGAATGTAAAAAAGGAGAGCCAAGTTCAATACAAAAATTATGCTTGGTTGTGAACTCCGCCGCAAAAAAATGGAAATCTTAATGGGTGCCAAGTTCTATCCAAAATCCAAATATCATAATGTTATTTTGTTCCTATAAATATTTAAGTAAGAGCCTGTGAGTTTTATTGCCGTTCTCCGCTGTTTAATTCTAGAACCGTAGTTATTATTCGTATACTACAGTTTGAAGATCTATAAATTAGACTTTGAAATTTCTTTAATAACCAGATTTTAATTTCAGACACAGGTAATATAAACTCATCACTGAAACATTCGTTAAAAGTTGAATGGCCTCTTTTTTCTCGATTATAAATATTATAAAAAATATTCGAGTAACCAATTTTACAACGTCCTTTCATGTTTGGATTCTGAATAAGGGAAATCCTATAACAACGTATTACAAACCTTATGAATATGTTTTGATCCTTTTAATGAAAAGCCGTTCCGCCGCCAGCTGTTGTCCCTTTTGCCTAATTATAATAAAACGAGTAACCATCGCAATTGCAGTTGAATAAGAAACGGGTCTTCTAATATTAATTTATATTCGGTCTGGTACTATTACTATGGTTAATTAATATTATTATATATATTACTAGCTGACCCAGCAGACGTTGTTCTGCTTTTTTTTGTGATTCAGTCTCATCACTTAGGGTTATAAAAATGAATGCTAACTGATTCTCAGACCTACTCAATATGCTCACAAAATTTCATGAGGATCGGTCAAGTCGTTTCGGAGAAGTACGGTAACTAACTTTGTGACACGGGAATTTTATGTACAAGATGTCATATGATAGTATTTTATTTTTGTTTTTTTTTTACATGTTGCTCTATATTTCTCCCGTTTTGGTCCATGTCCACTGTGTAGTATGAGGTGCATTTATCCAGCATAGCATATGTATCCAGGGCTTTTCACAGTGACAAGTATCAGGCTATGAATCACGCGACATCCTGCTCTTATACCCACCAAGGCCACGGTAAACCAAACTTCTTAGTACCCGGTATTTGTACAAAACGTAAGGTATTACAAGCAAGCGTTAAAAAATCCGGCTTTAATAACATGTGTACTGTCTGGATATTCAAGGATCCAAGCCTGTTATATCAAACCGTTCTAACGCTCTATTGTTGTAGTAGACCTCAAATGTACACTTTGATTACTTACAAGCCGCAACCTTCGTTCAACAATGCTCAGCTCACAACCATAGAAGTGAACAAAAACATCAACAATTCAACCCTCATGTTCCGCATTATAGGAAGGCCATTCTTTCATGTACTTAACCTTCACACGCTACCACGTAGTGAAAAATCGACCTTAACCCTTCGCTATTCAGGTAGGGCCTAAATACCCTAGTAGTCAGTACCAAAGAAACATCTGTTTATTTCGAAATTTCATTACTCTACTGAACCTTTAACATTCATTTTATCCCTACCATAA
Organism: Calephelis nemesis; assembly: GCA_002245505.1. NCBI lineage: Eukaryota > Metazoa > Arthropoda > Insecta > Lepidoptera > Riodinidae > Calephelis > Calephelis nemesis. The sequence continues at coordinate 102,818 of NJDD01005130.1, read as the reverse complement.
ATGCTTTTATTTTTCTTTAACCGGGATAAATTGCTGCTATCTTTTGTGAGCGACAAACTTGTCTTTACTGAGTAACTTTTCTATTACTACTGTTAAGTCTGGTAATAAGGTACTTGCGCCTAAGATAGCCCAGTTCTTGATGGCCCCTTTTCAGTATTTTGTACTTTTTATTGAGTAAAAAACACAAAATATTGAATTTGGGCCATCTCAAGAGCTCGGCCATATTAGGCCCAAGTAATGTTTTCATTTATTAACATTTTTGTGATAATTGTTTGATTAGTATTTATTATTGAAAAATTATTTATTTACATTAACTGTACAAGATGTATATGTTATGTAATTTAATATTTACCCTGTAGGCTACTGACTATAAAATGTTAATAAAATATAGTAGTAAAATAGCTCCACCTGACTGTTAACTTAGCAGCTTGGTGAGCATAGGTCAAATTCAGATTTGTAGTTTTATTAACTACTAATTGTAGAATGCTATGTAGCAACTTGTCCAAGTTTACTGTCTTACGTTTCCTATGGCCATATTAACAATGTAGGTAATGTTTTAGCCCGGAGTTAGAGACACCGGTAGATCTGCATAGTTGGTATTCTGGATCTGTATTCTAAAACCACGGCCGAAGAAAAGTAACGCAGCTGAAACATCTATGGTGACTACCAACCTTTGTCTCTTACCATCAGTTTAGCCGTGTGCTTGTTTGTTCTTATCACAACAATTGTGCATTTCAGAATTTCGCCAATCATGGCTGAATTGTATTGAAAATTGAATTACTTTTCTATTTCATCTCAGTATAAAGAATACATCTATACATTTTGAAGCATGATTACTTTCTACTACAAATTTTGTTGTTTTAGATTCTGTTTCAGCTTCTATTTATTTTCTTTAACAAGATAGATAAGATCTTTGATGAAAAACAGTTATTGTACTTTGTATTCTTGTATATTTGCTTTTGATTTGTTTTCTAATTGAGTTTTTTTAGTTACTTTTTTATGTATTCTATAGCACGATGTACTCTCGGATGTCCTATATAACATTAAAACATATACAGTTAAGTTGATTAGCTTTTATTTATTTCCATCACTACACGCTCACTGATCGTATACGTAGTAATAGTGAGATCAGAGAGAGAGTGAGGGATGCAAAAAAGTGTTAATACCTACACTACTTATTCATATACTGAACTCTTTTACAGGATACATTAAATTTATATTGTACTAGCTGTTACCAATGACTTAACTTGTGTGGCAGTTAATATTATATTTACTGATAAAATCCCATTAATAAGCACTTTCGTACAAACTTTCAACCCCCTTTTCACCTCCTTAGGGGTAGCATTTCCAGAAACGCTTAAATACGTATATACTTACTTTTAATAAGTAATCCAAAAATGAAGTTTCATGTTTCTTAAAAAATGACCCTTTTAGGGGAAGAATTTCCAAAATTCGGCCCTTAATGGTTGTCTACTCAATAAAATTACCTACTTACTAAATTTAACGGCGATGATGAATCAGTCATTCAGAACATGCTATTTTATCAGTATAATTTTTTACTACTTAATTTTAAAATATTTTAAGTTAGAAATTATCTAGTTTTTTGATTAGTTATTGCAACAAAAATATTACAAAACCAAACACACCTTAATTATAAAGGGTGTATTTGACTTGTGCTGGCGTTTATGCAGGTGGCTTTTGTAGGGTTAATAAAATGTCATCTAACCGCCAACACTAATAAGCATAAGTGTTGAAATATGCAAATTAACTTCCGTATTATCCGGTGCAAGACTTCATAAAGTCATAATGAAATGCACTTTACGTATTTGTATGGATTATGTTAATAACATGACCAAGTTAACAAATAATATACCTTTATAGTACGATACGGGGAAGTTTTGGCGACGACAAGAGAATAAATGGGGGCAGTATTTTCTTGTTGAATTTCGTATATTTGAACACACGTGGACAAATTATACAAATTGAGCTTACCTCAAGTAAAAAAATTATATGCTTTTGATATAAGTGTTAGACAGCGATACTTATACGAGTACATAACGCCTCTGTGGTTTAGAGGACTGGACTTTTTTATGATATTAGAAGGCAAACAAGCAGATGAATTTTCTGATGGTAAGGAATTCACGTCGCCTAAAAACACCTAAGATGTTAAGGGTGCGTTAAGGTGCGTGGGTGGTAAGGGTAAGCAAAAGTAAGTTTATCGGCTACCTTTATGACGTCCTCTGTTCGATCCCTGGGTCGCAATCCTAAAAGAAAACATGTATTTCTTTTAATTTTCTAATAAAAAACGTTACCCTGGATTGGATATATTCCCGTTTGCCAACTATCACAATGTGGGACATAGTCCCTTCGTTTAGTCAAGTACCTTGGTTACCTGGTATATAAAAAACCTGATATATAAAGTGTAAGGTTATGTTTGTAAACCGAAATTTAAACCATAGAAATATCATAATTTAAAAGATTATTTATTCATGACTTCCGTTTTTATTTCGGTAAAGAGTATTTGTTGTGACTAAACTAGCAACCCGATCAGCGGAAGGGATGACTAGAGTGGGGGTAATCGAGAGCTGGGAGTAGAATGGTTGGAAGTGGGGGCATTCTATTGGTAGTCGCCGAACTAGATGGACGTTCTATTGTAGTAAATTGTGGACGTAAACTTTTACGTAACCTATGTACGAATTACTGTGTTTCATGAAAAATATATAACGTGAGTTGTGACTGTTGGATTTGATTTACACCCTGGATTGAAGTTACTCTTACAAAAGTATCTTCGCGTCCGTATTCCCACAGTCATAACTACGGAAATGAAGATAGTCAAGATCCTTTACAAATTTTATAACCACCGACACCCTGAAATACCTGATATATGTTCATTCACCACTCATCCCTCCTCCTCATGAATGTCTGCCTCCTTTTAGAATTGATCCTCGCGGTTCGTTGATGGAGTTAGGCATCTTGGTCGAGGTGGTCAAACAAACTCTACCAGCTACCCTCCCTCCGAATTAAAACACAACAGTTTAAAATACTGAAATTATGGACACAGGAACAGATAAGGTGATGGTGGACTCGAGCAATTTGCGGTACAACACTCCACCAGAAGCACTATGTAATGACCTATTTAACTTATGCTCGCCCCCTACCAGCTATCTGTTAGATAGGCAAATGGACTATTCTGAATAGGAGATCCAGAGCAGGAAAGCCTAACGTAAGAGTACGTTTAAACTCAAGGACATAGACATAAAATAAGCACAGCACGTAACGGATATTGTGGGTGATATACGTCTATAAATAACGAAAGTTGGCTAAAAATAGTTCGTCACCTTCGACACGCAATTTGAAGGTTTGTCACCACTAGTAAGTACCTACAATTCAAGGGGACTAGAGTTGTATGTAAAATAAATAATAAATAAATATCCGTGGACAAGTCACACAAAATTGAAACTAACCCCAAAGTAAGCAAATTATATACTTGTATTATAGGTGTTAGTCAACGATTCTAATACATAGAAATACTTCAATAGATACACGAATAAATTTAACAAACACCCAGACCTGAAAATGCAGACATATAAATGTTCCTAACACAAATGCTTGCCCCCGTCAGGAATCGAAACCGAGCCTCACAGTTGGTCTGTGTAGTTAGGCGTGTACGCTACCCACTTGACCAACGAGGCGGTCTTTAGACTTGTTTCAGTGTTTTTGTTTATATATTGATTTATAGAATATTTTATTGCAAAAAAAAGGAAAATGTCAATCAGTAAATCCAAAAGTTGAGCTGTAAAAATTAAATGGTACAAAAAAATATTATAGCTATACACAAAACTAAAACATCGTATAGTACGTATTTAATAATAAAATAGAGAAAAACTAACATAGGTACAAACATCTACAATACATGCATATGTATAACTTAATGTTATAATATGTACAAAAATGAATTCCCATTTCGCGCCGTCATCCAATCACGCCTGAACATGGGACCAATTTTGTAAATTCTTTTTTTTATATTGACTATAGCCAGAAGAAGGCTCGAAAACAACCGGGACAATTGCAGACAAAATGAAAAAATAATACTTAATTTTTTTCCACATAAACTGTTAGTCAATTATCGTCCCTCGCATTACTAACTGTCCTAACTCATTAATTCAGCGATTTGAGTTGGGACTTAGGACTAAAAATATCTTCTTGAATTAGTTATCTACAATTTCTCTAACTCACGTAATTGTACGATCATTGATTCTCGACTTATTGACATTTCTCTAAAGTATAACTAGAAACTCAACTTAAAAGGACCACACTGAAAAAGCGTGGTTTCTGGAAATTGTCTAAACTGAGTTAGGACAGTTAGTCATGCGAGGGACGTTATGACAAGCAATACGACGTTCGCTGGGCCGTCTAGTTTTAAATAACTATTTCGCCATCTTTCACACCGGATAAACCTTTACAAGGTTTTTGGTTGTGGTGACAAATATAAATTATATGTTATTTTTTTATATGTCAATAAAATATAAAAAAATATCCGCCATATTGGATTTAGAATGATTGCACATTATTTCATAAGTTGCTCTAAACGAGTCCTTTCATTTGATACCCATATTGTAGAAGTGCATTAAAAATAACCATTCCACCATCTTTGAGGTTTAGAATGACGTCACATTATTTTTCGAGTTGCTCTCATTGAGCTCTTTCATTTGATGCTCATATTGTAGAAGTGCAACAAAATAGCTATTCCGCCATATTAAATTTAGAGTGACACCACGTATATTTTACTGCATTTTCATCCAAATTAAACTTGTGTACAAAATTTTAGCTCAATTAAAGTAGCTCAAAGATTCCACCCGAACAAACATACTTAAGTACGTAGATTGCAAGTGAAATAAAAGCTTTTAATAAAAGTGACTTAACCTTTGCATCCCAACTTATGCAAGGGCAACAACCAGGTGTACCCACGATTAGCTGAAGCCAAGTTACTCCCATTATTAATGGGCGTTCTTGACCATCTTAAACCGGACACTTGCCCAAATCTCGAAAACATTGATTTTAAAAAAATGTGTTGGATAAAAATTATAAATCGATATTTATTTATTTTTAACCACTTCATAGATCAAAAGTGTTATTGATTCATAATCGTTTCTCAAAATTTAGCTAGAACTTTAAATGTAACTCAGTATATTTTATCGATACGATTTCGCAAAATCTGATTATAAAGCCGTAATTTTAAGTTAGCTATTTAAATATGGATGGACAGAGTCTATGAGGTCCGTCAACAGTGTCCGCTGTGGAAGATAAAACTTTCGTAATTTAGGGATGGAACCTTTTTATCACATAGTTCCATATCAAGTTGGAGGTTGGGTTTCATAGTTTCATTGTGATATAAATAAAACATTTCATAGCGGACAGTAGTTTCAGAATAATGTAGTATATTTTAGTAGTAGTATCTTCACGCCCATATCCCCGAAGAGGTAGGCAGAGGCACAACCAACGACTAGCCGATGACATTAAGTCCCACAATGTGATAGGTGGCAGGCCTATCGCCAACCGGGCACATTTCCAATCCCGAGCAACGTTTTTTTATTAGAAAATTGGAAAAACCAAATTTTCTTCTTGTTGCCCGACCCGGGATTCGAACCCGGGAACTTAAGCACATACGTCCAACTAAAAGGTTCGGGACCTGGCGGTCCGGGTGTTGGGAAGGAAGCTAGACAGGTTTTTTAGGGTCGTGAGGTACTCAATACTCTTTTCCCACCCCGTAAGGGACTTGGCGTGAAGATATGTATGTATATATGTATGTAAAATAAATGAAGAAAAACTCCAACATTCTTATATTTTAAAATCAATAGATGTTTTGGTTTCGGACTTGCAATTTTATTTCCTGAAGCCTCGGTTTAATGGCCGTATTCTTATACTATTACTTCCTGTATTTCACTTGAGTTAACTTTCAATGGAACTGAACTTGTAATATAAATTTTAATTCTCGTATTTTACAAATGTAGAGTCAGCTGTTTGTTCTTGCGGTCTAGTTGTTAAACTTGACTGCGTGAGGTCCCAGGTTCGATTCCGAGTTGACAACAAAATAGGTTTTTTTATGATATTGGAAGGCAAACAAGCAGACGGATTTCCTGATGGTAAGAAATGCACGCCGCTAAGAGACACCAAAGGAGGTAGTGGTGCGTTGCCAACCTGAGGACGGGATGTTAGACCTCGATCAAAAGTATGTTTACCCTCCGAACCGGAACACGTCATGACGTTATGGCAGCAGGAATAGGTAAGGCGGTGGTAACAAACCGGATGAGTCGCTGCGAAACTCTACCACCTAGTCAGATGTCACGGTCTTAGTGACGGTAAGCCTATGCTCACCTTTTACGAGCTGCCTGGCAGGAAGGCAAATGGTCTATTCTGCAAAGGAGCCCGGCCCGACACGGGGTTTTTCCAATTTTGTAGTAAATAAATATTGTTCGGATTTGGATGTGTGGCAGGGTCTTTTATTATACATAATTATTATGATATAAAACAACTTTCTCGAAGAAACGTAAGTAAAAAAATAGGTTAATTGTTAGGAGCTATAATGTCGGGATTGTCAGGGCAATTAAAGCCGGATTTTACAGTTAGTATCTTCACACCCTTAAAATTGAAAAATCACATTTAGATTTAACAGTCAGTTTTTATAAACCTTTTGATTTAAAAACTCCGTTGATTCTCTATTACATTTGATATAACGCTTGAGTTCTCTCACTATAGTGAGTAAACACAAGTCCTATAGGAAAAGTCCTATAGGACTATAAGTCCTATAGGACTTGTGTTTCTTTAATAATACTATAAATTCTCGTTTCTATATTTCTAATAAAAAGTTAGTGTCTTCATTGATTTCATAACATTTCATTTATCGTGTATTCAAAGACATTGAAGTAAAATATTTGTCTTCACATTATTAGTTTCGGCAACAGGAATTATCACAGTAATATTTAAAAAATATTCCAAAATTCGTTACATTTTTATTTTACTTTTATGTATGTAAACGTAACGACCATAATCCACAAAGGTAGCGTACCTAAAGTATAAGGAGGAGGTACACTCTGCCAGGAAAGTCTTTTCTAAAATCTTCCAGACCATACTATTTTATGGAAGAAATAAAATGTAAACATGTATTAAACAGTTTGTGGTTATTAATATGACATACATATGTACATATCTTCACTCCAAGTCCCTTAAGGGGTAGGCAGAGAGTATCAAATGTCAGACCTCACGATCCTGACAAAGCTGTCTAGCTTCTTTCATATTCATTACCCTTTTCATAAAAACACACCGGTTTCGGAGACTCTTTAAGTACACCATCCTCGGATAATATTTGAGTGATATTTTGTCATAAATATTATAAATATTTTATAATAAACTATTAATATAAACCGATACGAACACTTCATAGTCAAGTCAGGTAGTATTTACTAAAACAATAAATAGTTAATACTTAATAAGACAAAGGTACATTTTCAAGCATCTCTATGACGTCATGCTACAACTAGCTCGTTCCTTCCTTCTTTCCTTCGCTCGCTCGAACTTTTCGAAAAAAATAATGATCAAAAAGTGAAGTGGTAATGCAATTCGAGTCGGTTTTTGCAGTTTTGTTTCGTTGAAATTATTCCATTGTGCTGCCGTATTTTAGCGGACAGTTTCAGCTAATATTTTGTCACGTTAATACAAACTACATGCAGTTGATCGTCAGAACATTTGTTGTTTGCTTTTAGCATATAAACGCAGGATTGATCGAAAGGCAATTGCGACTGAAATGACCACGGAAAACATTGCGGTTTGGAACAATGTTTCCGTTTCCAGTTAATCAAAAATCAGGGCTGCAGTACATTTAATTTCGAATCACTTTTTGTTTAACCAGAAAGTGAATTGAGGTTTCTATTGACGTATATATTTGACACACAGAAACAAAAATATTGAAAACGATAAAAGATCACAGATGGCGCATAAACTATATTTATAACTAGCCCACGACTCCGTCCGCGCGGATGTCGGTCTTCGCGTGGTATATTTTGTTACGAACGCGTATTGTATACGAAAAGCAATTGCATGTAAACAAACAAAAACTTTTCAAAGTGACTTAAATATAATGACTAAATAAAAAATGTTTAGTTTGCAACTGCCTACTAAATAATATATAAGGCGCAATTAAACAGGAAAGGCGGTTCGTAGCAAATGCATTGGACTTACTAGAAGTCAAAGATCTTTCTGAAGACCTGAAGACTGAAATGAACTAAAATTAAACTTGTTTGCAAATATGTGTGTTAAGAAGTTGTTGCAATATATTTGAGCATACTTACATGTTGTACCACATTGTGATGTGCAAATATTTAATTAAAATTTATTTGAATCAAATATTTATATCTATGTTTTAGTATTAGTATTTAAATAAGAGCACTTATTTACAGCTTTGAAAAGCTTAGTAATTTAATTCAAACAATTTTAAAGATAATTTAATTTTAATCTTATCTACTGTACATTACTATCGTTTCTAACCATAGCCAGTTAAGAGAAGAAACAGCAACACGAACTATCTGTCTACCATGGCTTCTTTAATTAAAGATTACTATTGTCATAAATCTTGTTTATGCTTGATTGCAATAAAACTTTTGCATTGTATTTCTCTAATAACAAATCAACTAACTGTTTTCATTTTTCTTTCATTTCATATGAAGACCGAATATTTTACGAGTTTCACTTCAGTTTGAATTTGATTCCGACTCCATATAGAAATAAAAATCTGATGAAATAATAATACCCAGAACGAGAAACAAAGTTAACAACCATTTATATATAGCAACACCAAACGCAATTTGAACTTGAGTTTAAATATTCCGTCACTTTTAAATACAAATTGCTTTTGCAAGAACGTTAGCCTTTAATACAATTGCTCTGATAGAAGGTGTTCGAGTTCTGCAATATGTTGTTTTTACTTCTTCTGTTGCATTTGGTAATTGCAAAATTATTTTGTACATAATTTAAAGTACATAAATACATACATATCTTCACGCCAAGTCACTTATAGGCAGGCAGTGAGTATCGTGTGCCAAACCAGACATGGACCAGCCTGGATTCCTCGACATTCATAACCCTTTTCGTACCTACTCGACGGTTTCAGAGACTCGGGACACCACCTTCGGATAATACCCGAGCGACTTGACCGCAGGATGTCAACCTTGGTCTTCCCGGGTACCTAAATCCATCCACATTCGCTTTGTTTATCTGTTTTGTCAATCTTTCATCTGACATTCTTTCTATATGCCCGAACCAGCGGAGCATGCTATTTCTCATTTTAAGACTAACACATTCTTTCAATTTCACTCTTTCTCGGATCTCACTGTTACAAACGCGGTCATAAGTATTAATTTAAAGTATTAAAAAAACTACGGCTTAAATAGTTTAGGCGCAGTAAAACTACAAAATCCAATTTCTATTTCAATATATATGTTAGGTAAGTATGAGTACAATAATTAATGTTTGTCTATTTCCGCGGTAATACACCGGGAATATCATTAGATCCGCACTCCGTCGAAGTACGTTTTTAAATGATTTTTCTATTCTGTTCGAATATAGAACCTTCTTCTTGTTACAAAGTCCTCTAAAAATAATTATGTTTCATTTCTTTAACATTTTGATGTAAGCTACAAAAACATAAAAAACCCACTCAAAGTCTCAAAACGCCTGATTAGATATTTAAAATTATATTTTACATATATCATAGCCTAAACGCGGTCAGATGTTTGTGTCGAGGGTTAAAAAAATTCACCAGCGGAAAAGTAAAGTAATTATCAACTTCCATACATTTTTCCCATGGTTAAGCGGTCCTCTATGGTTAATTTAACTAATTAAAATACTCGTTCCAGCTTGTTCAAGCGCTGACGGCATTTTAGGGAAACTGGTTATTTTATTGGTAGTGAAATAACCATGAAACGGTGGGATATTTAATATTTTATTGAAAAAATGTTGTACAAAACCTGCTCTTGAGATCTTTCTATCAGAGTATTGTTGAATTATTACCAAATAGTAGAAAGAAACAAAGAAATCATTTATTTGCCAGAACAATGGTGTACAGTAAATTGCTAAATAATTATTTTAGTCCCAATTTATTCTGCTGCTATGGAACATACAAAGCAAACACATAACGTAAATATGTTTTATCCAGACAACTATTAATTTATTTCTTCAATTGCTCATAATAATTGAGTATAATACTTAGTTTAAACTTTCCTTATTACAAATTAAATTTTATGAAGCTATTGATTGACATTAAAATTATTGTAGTAACATCTATATATATATATATATAAAAGAAAGTGGTGTTAGTTACACTATTTATAACTCAAGAACGGCTGAACCGATTAGGCTGGAAATTGGTGGGGAGGTAGCTTAGAACCGGGAGAAGGACATAGGATACTTTTTATTGTGTTCAATTGTGAGGAAACTGGGAAAAATAACATTTTAATTTTTCCCATACAAACTGAATGGGCGGTACGAAGTTCACGGGAACAGCTAGTTTATTATAAATGTAGACATATGTATTACTTAATATATAAGTATTATTGTGTAGAAATAAATAGTTGTTAATTATTAAGTCAGAATAAATTACATTCTTATTTTAGTTATAATCAAATTATGAAATTGCATCATACTAGCATACATACATAGATACATACATACATACATACATACATACATACATACATACATACATACATACATACATACATACATACATACCTACATACATACATACATACATACCTACATACATACATATCTTCGCTCCAAGTAAGTCCGTTACGGGGTAGGCAGTTTTAATTTTTAATTCTAGCTGTAACTAAATTCTGTATCTATTGTTATTAAAAACTTATGATTTATGACATTATATTGATAAAGATATAACTTATTATAAAGATCCGTAGAACTGGACTGAAAGTCATATTTTTTGAACTTCCGCTTTTCACTTAACTTTATTTAACTTGCAAAATATGTATGTTTGTCCGGGCGAAAACTTGCAAGTCGAATTCGATCCACATCTCAGTTAGATTTAGCAGAAATATTGCGTGCACCTATAAATCGGATGACATGCAAAATTATTATGAAATGAAGATGATCTGGTGTTGAAGGTGGAAGGTGCACATACCACGTAAGATAGATTCTATACTTCTTATCGTCGGAGCTTGGTGGAAGATCACCACGTAAGATCTTCAAACTACCTCACTACTCGGCCCCATCCAGCAAAATATCACAAAGAATACAGTATGAAATTTGGCGACAATAAATAATATTTTTTAGTGAAGCGTTACAAAAAATTGTGACACCTAACAGAAAAAAGTGATATCAAATTTCTCTCATACGAAAATAAGTTTAAGGAAGTTTCTTTTCAAAAATTCTGAAACTGTTAAAAATTTTTCTACACGCGGCTTGTATTTTTATTACAATTATATTCAATGTATTTTTGTTTTATTTCGGATCACCTCTGTGGTCTAGCCTGCTACTTTAGAAGTTGACTTCTTGAGGTCCCGGATTCAGTCCCCAAGTTGGGCAACAAAAAATTAAGAAAATGCGTATTTTATATTTTCTAGTAAAAAAACGTTGCCCGGGATTGGACATGTGTCCGTTTAGGAAAGGCTTGGTACCTGTCATATTATAGGAATTAGTGTCTTCGGCTAGCCGTGCGTCATCTGGTTGTGTCTCTGCCTGTATTTTCCGGAATATGGGCGTGAAGACACTTTTTTTATTTATAATATACTAGCTGTTCCCGCGAACTTCGTTCCGCCCGTTCAGTTTGTATAGGAAAAGTTAAAATGTTGTTTTTCCGTGTAACCCCACAATCGAACAGGATAAAAAGTATCCTATGTCTTTTTCCCAGTTCTAAGCTACCTCTCCATCAATTTTCAGCCTAATCGGTTCAGCCATTCTTGAGTTATAAATAGTGTAACTAACACCACTTTCTTTTATATATAATATGATATGATACAATAATTAGGTGACTTTGTACAAGTCTCTGTAAAAAATAATAGCCTAAGCAGCTAGCAGATGTGTGCTGGACGTGTCCTGCAAATATGTCAAAACTTTCTAATATTTTTTAAGGAAAATAAAAAGCTAAACTCTTTAAAATCTGTAAGTGAAATTGTTTTCATAATCATAAACAACGTCCGTAAAGATACAACTTGGCCCCTTTTCGTCTGTAACTTGAAGACAGCGCAACGACACTCAGGAAATTCGTCAACACAACGGGCTTCCAGACAATTTAGACGTAACAATTTATCTACAAGATACTTAGGAGATATTTTACGACTTGCTTTTGTTTACGTGGAACCATACTAATACTGCTAATATAAATGCTAAAGTTTGTAAAAAGTTTCGAAAACTCTTTAAAAAACTACTAAACGCATTTTATGTTGTTCATACATGAGAATGTCACTATCCCTATTTATATTATAGATAAAAAAAGTTTGTTTCTTACACTTTTACGCGAAAATTACTTGATCAGTCATCATGAAACTTTTAAAGTAGTACTATTTTTATATGCGCTTCGGCTACATCCGTCAAGCTTTGGAAATCCGAACGTATATTAAAGATAAAAAAAAAGTATCTTCACGCCCATATCCCCGAAGAGGTAGGCAGAGTCACAACCAGGGCACCCACGACTAGCCGAAGATACTAAGTCCCATAATGTGATAGGTGGCAAGCCTATCGCCAACCGGGCACGTTTCCAATCCCGACCAAATTTATAGTTAATAATAATAGTATAAAGTGTAAAAAAAGTAAAAAGTGTAAAGCCGAAGCGCATTATTTATATAGTAGTACTGTACTTAATTATATTCTTGGAGATATTTAAAGTAGGATAGGATACTTTTTGATGACTTAAAACGAAGCGGCTAGTAAAAGCTAGTGGTTTGTAAAGGTTTTTCATTATTTGGCATGCTGATGAATTCGCTAATGTTATAAATGCAAAAGTGTGTTTGTTTGTATAGTGTGTTCTTCTTTCTCATCGCCATCAGTATACCATTGCTGATGGATATAATTTTGTGTGCTGAGTCAGACATTTTGCAGTTTAGAAATTTTAAGAAATTATCTGCCGAATTGTCACATTATATTTTTGTAGGCACGCACACGAATGCATTCATAGTGCTAAATTATGTTCATTAAATTAAAAAAAAACTAGCTTTTGAATTTCAAAAACTAAGAACATACTTAATTTAAAGTATTGAACGGGTCTAATTCCATTTTTTTCTGAAAACATAGGTATCGTCAATAAAAGCTAATGTTTACATTTTCATTATATTTGAAATTGATTTATTCGCTATTATTGAAATAGATAGTTCGCCTCTGTGGTCTAGCGGTCCGGGTGTTGGACTTGATTGCATGAGGTCCCGGGTTCGAATCCCAGGTCGGCCAACAAAAAGAAAATAGGATTTTTCCAATTTTCTAATTACAAAATGTTGGTCGGGATTGGAAATGTGCCCGGTTGGCGATAGGCTTGCTACCTATCATATTGTGGGACTTAGTGTCTTCATCTAGTCGTGGGAGCCTTGGTTGTACCTCTGCCTACCTCTTCGGGGATATGGGCGTGAAGATACTTTTAGTTATCAATTCTCAAAGTTCTAGTTTCCGATGTTCGTGAAAACGATTCGGCGTATTTGTGACGTATAGGCCTTCAAGTACAAGTACTAATAATTCGTAAAGCTGTTAAAACTAGACTATTATCAAAATTGTTGTTGGTTGGAATTTAAATAAGCTTCTAATATTACTTAAGCTTAATTAATTACTTGTTGACCATGAACATTGCACCCTAAAATAGAATTCATGATAATTTAGTATATAAAAATTCCTCGGTAACATTTGAGACCAAGTTTCTAACGTAACATTAATTTACTGCTTGAATTGGAACGTCACACGCTTCTGACGTCATCCCCGGGCACCACTCGGTTTCTATTATTTCAAGTCAGAGCAGATCCGTATAATAAATTGCAAAACATTTACATTTTTAACCTACAAAAAATGCACACAGAAAGTTTTAGCATGTTTTTTTACTATGATATACTTGAGCTAAAACCGTTTTTATACCCGACTGCTAAATGAAAGAGTTTATCAATTTGATTTCATGTTTTTTATATTATGTGTACCTATTTGTTACGCGATGTTTCGACATACATTTAACATATTTTGACAGTTCGTTTCTGGGAAGGTATGTCATGATTTCTCAGTGGTCAAACGTATCTTGACGCCTCTATTCTTAGTAGTTACGTCTATGGAGTCCTATAGGATGGCAAACCTTTTTGTTTGATATTGGAAGGCAAACAATTACGCGCATTTCCTGATGGTTAGAAATTCACGCTACCTGGAGACACCAAAGGTGGTAATGATGCGCTGCCAACCTGAGGCTGGGATGTTCCTCTAAATCGGAATACGTCAACGGCAGGCGCTGACGTTATGGCTGTGTTAGTCGCTGTAAAACTCTACCACCTAGTCAGATGTCACAGTGCTAGTGTCGGTAAGCCTATGCTCGCCTTTCACGAACTGTCTGTGGAACGTGGAATAAGAGAGAAGACTATATTTGATTTACCATATTTGTTTACTTTTTAATTGTAGATGTGTATGTCCAGGTCTATAGTCTATGGTCATACGTGGTCATAGAATTGGACAGTCCGTTGATATGTCAAAACTTTCCTCTTGAATCACTTTCTTATAAAAGGCGCATTAAAATCTGTTGCTCAGTTTTAAACATCTAAGTAAACATAGGGCGAGATAGCGGAAAGCGATATTTTTTTATACTATGTAGTATATTCACGCTTATATATCCGAAAAGGTACGCAGAGGCACAACCAGGGCACCCAGGACTAGCCAAAGACACTAAATCCCACAATGAGATACAAGCCTGTCGCCAACCAGGCACATATCCAATCCTGAGCAACATAAAACATTACATTTCTAATTTTTTTGTTGCCCGACCCGAACATTGTCGACATCGAACTGTTGAACTTGAACAATTTTTTAAAGCATAAATAAATGCATCAATTCGAAAAACACCAAAATCAAAAACTAAAACATGATTGAATATACAAAGAAACAAAAATAGTAACTGAGTGTCCACTAAATATTTCAGTATTTATTGAGACAGTCTATCGGAACACTGGGTTTCATTATTGGCTTACTTTTCTTTAACGCCAATCTATAGTTATATAGATTGGCGTTAAAGAAAAGTAAAAAGTAAAGTCTTCGGCTAGTCGTGAGTGCCCTGGTTGTGCCTCTGCCTAGCTGTGCGGGAATATGGGCGTAAAGACACTTTTTTTTACTTAAATCCTTAAATATTAGTAGATAGTTAATTGTATAAAATGTTTTCTAAAACAGTTTTTAAGGTCAAAAGTTACGAACGTGGCAGTAATTTGCTGCATGAATTGGAACGACACACGCCCGCGACGTCATAGTCCGGGCTCGGTTTTTATTATTTCTAGCCAGGGAACGCCCGAGCTTTTCTTGTTCAATAAAAATACGAACGTTTACATTTTTAACCTACTATACAATGTACAAAGGGATTG
>NJDD01005130.1:37567-87151 GCA_002245505.1 Calephelis nemesis | reverse complement strand
TCCGAAACGGAACACGTCATGACGTTATGGCGGCAGGAATAGGTAAGGCGGTGGTACCAATCCGGGTGAGTCGCTGCGAAACTCTACATTTTAGTCAGATGTCACGGTGTTAGTGACGGAAGCCTATTCTCGCCTTTTACGAGCTGCCTGTCACAGGAAGGCAGATGGTCTATTCTACAAACGAGCCCGGACCAACACGGGGAAATATATATTACACGGGATATTAAAAGTAAGCTTTTGTACAGTAGTAAAGTTTAACATTCATTTACTTGTACTAGTGGTCGCCCTATGGTCGAAATTCGACTATAATAAATTTTGATATCTTGTTGATTCTTGTTGATAAGAATGCCATTTTCGTTTCTCAAGGCCAAATGCTTTGTTTCTAAACTGTATGGTGCGCTATCTGTAAACTTTTATCATTATCATCAATAAATTTGTTTGTGTGTGTCAAATGCATGATAGTGTGGGTAATTTTTTATTTATTGTTTTTCTTATTAATTGCGTTCTTTACGTCTCCTACGCATAATAAGTGTGCCAAATTTTAAACTTCTTTGTTCGCGCGATTTTCGTAAAAAGGGGCCAAAGTTTTGGTATTACGTATTAATATATAGATTTTCCGTATTTCCATTTGTTTTGGCTGAGTAAGTTTCAACATTCAAATACTTCTCTACAGATTGTGGGCATGAGATTGAGATTAATAGTGGTTCTAGACGGGTGTAAACGCTTCGCATCCTTCTGGACCGTATATTTAATCCAAATCTTTAAATAAAAAAAATGATGGTGCTGTTATAAAAGAAAGTTTTATAAAATATATTTAAAATTAAGCGGCAGCTGAAAACAATGTGTTTTCTAAGGTTACCTTTTGTTAGTATGCGCGTTTAGTATTGTCTAGAACGTCTTAAAGCTTTCAATTAAAGAAAGCTACTATAAAATTTAAATTTTCTATTTATTTTAAAGGCATGGTTTAGAAAAACCAATGTTCTCATGTCACAATAAACACGAGTGATTTCAATGATAATGTCAAAATTCTCTTCTATACGAACTGAGCTTCGCGACTATTACTTAGGGTTAGATGTACTTCCTCTGGCCAGCATGGCCTCGCACGCCTGGGGGGCGACTCCAGTGGCCGGAGTCGCTCCTCTTTCAGCGCGGGAGGAGGCCCGGTGAGGACCGGGCCGTAGCCGCGGAGCGAGATGATGAATGCCAACGCGACCCCATCTCGCTCCTTGCCGGGCGGCAGGAAGGTCATAGTGTGGTTTTTAGTCGGTTCGAGTCCGACATAACCCGCTGCTCTCCCCCGAGAGCGGTGGGTATCCGGGGGGATTTTCCACACGTTAAAAAAAAGGGTTAGATGTATACGCTAAGACCTGGGCTAATAAGGAGCCTGTTTAAATAAACACAGTCTAAAATTGACGTCACACAAATAACATGCTAGACATGAATGACGTAATGACTTTGGGAATCCCATTTTAGATAGTGTTTATTAAAACATGTGTGCAACTATGTTTATGTTTTTGTAATAAAATGGATAAAGTTTTGAAAACACCTTGACTCTATATATTAAGATTTTTGCCAGCAACAATTCAGAACGAATACTTAAAAAAGTCCTTTGAGGATTATTTTTTGAAAAAAAAAGGTTTGTGAAAAATGTTTGAACTTATTTAAACTCATTAAACATGTCTCATATGAATATCAACTTTGATAAAATTTGGTAGAGAAATTAAGCCCTGAAAGCATAACAAATAGCTATGACAGAATTTTACATTTAGGAATAATATTAGATATACAATTAAAAAAATATAAACAATTTAAACAAGAATACATAAGATAATTCTTGTGTAACTGGTTGTAGTTTTTTAGTTACAAATACTAAACATTGCGAGATCCGCAAAATGGTAATAAGCTGGGTTATTGCTATAAAATGTTGGACCAGCTTTAGATGTAAGATAACTAGCTTCAGGCAGTTTAAATTGTTTTTATCATCTGCTAATAAGTTTTTTTAATCTAAAATAAGATTACAGCAATTTTATTATTAGTTTTTAAACAACCGCTGGTATACATTTATTGTTTTCTATTCTGTCTTAACGAAAAATAACGTCAGTGCTTCCTGCCGCCATAACGTCTGTCCTTGCCGTTGTCGTATTCCGGTTCGGAGTATTAGGTAACTAACTTTTCGACCTCCTACCTCACTCGAATCCCGGCCTCAGCTTGGCTACGCACCATTACCACCTTTGGTACCTCCAGGCGGCGTAAATTTCTTACCAACAGGAAATCCGTCTGCTTGTCTTCCAATATCATAAAAAAAATATGAATGAACATAGACTAAGAACTCCAAGGTTTTAACAAATGAATTAAAAAATGAACATCCCTGAATCACACAAATTGGACTTACCTAAACCCAAATTAATTATGTGCTAGTCATATGTTATTAGTAGAAATGCTTAAATAGTAACCAAAGCAAATTTAATATCCAATACAGACATTTAAATATTATTTATGAGGCAAATGCTTACCACAGTCGAAAACTGAACCTGAACCTCGCGTTTGGTCGGTGGCGTTAAACGTATACACCAACAAACACACCACTCTGACTAACAAAGGGGTCAAAGTTATAGTTGATATATTGTGTCTTAATTACATTGTAAAACAATTAATCTAATGTCAACTTAAACCATGGATTACTTTAGTGATTAGTCTACGTCTGTAAATAAAACTTTTAACGTCTTATTAATAAAAATCAACAAAAGTACTCCAAGGTTATTTATTAAAAGGTTTATTAAACTGGTATTATAGTCTTTATTACAATATGATACAGACAATAAAAGCAACTTAATTTTACTTCTACTTTAGTCTACGTTAATTAATAAGAACATTGCCGTCTGCATGAGCTCCTGGGTCGAGCAACAAAAAGAGATTGGGTTTTTTGAATTTTCTAATAAAAAATAAACGTTGCTCAGGGGTGGATATGTGCCCGGTTGTCGATAGACTTGCCCCTTGTCGCAATGTGGGACTTAGTGCCTTCAGCTAGTCGTGGGTGCCTTGGTTGTGTCTCTGCCTACGCCTACTGGGATATGGGCGTGGAGATACTTACTTACTTTTTACTTAATCAATAAATATTTATTTACCACCTTATTAAAAATAGGGAGTAAAATACTCCAAAGATTAACCTGGTGTCATAGTTCTTATTACCTATAAGTTAGACTATGATATCATTCTAACTTTACTGCTAATTTACTTCATATTTATTAATAAGACAGTTAATAAAGTGCTCAAGATTTAAGTGACATTGTAGTCTCTATGAGAGTGTAGAAAAGATTATGACATCAACTAATACCTTAGAGTACATGCTATATACTATAACCTATGCTTATTAAAATAAGACTTAAAATTGATAGTAAGAAATCTGTATGCCTCATACACCCAAAATGTTAAAAGTGCCGTGCAAATTAAGATCTTAACACACTTATGGATAGGTATATAATTATTATGAATTTATATAATATGTGAGTGAAACTTTTTGTCTTTAAAGTTTGTAGAAATAAACAAAGCCTGATACATAAATGGCAAATATATAATAAAATGGAATCAATTAATTATGTTATTTATCTATTAGTAAGGGAATTATTCATAGCAATATTGTTCTAGCAGTTTATTTATATGGGGCTTTGTATTTTAACACACTGAATACGAATACAAAGTAAGATTTCCCTTGACGCGCCGATGTATTTGTTTACCGTTAAACTACAAACAGGTGTGTTGTGGGGATTTTACAAGATTTACCGTACTATTTGTGTGAATATCTTAACGCGCATATCGATGAAGATCTAGGAAGAGAGACAACTAGGGCGCCCGTGATTAGCCGAAGCCATTTCACACAAGGTGGTAGGTGGCTAACCTATCGCCTACTCGGGACATGCTCAATCCCGGGTAAGTTTATTTTATTGCAAAATTTGAGTAACACATATTCTTTTTTGAAGTGAACACTTCTTTAGGCACGTTGAGCGTTTTGGTAGAGGGAAAATCCTCGGTTCGCGTCACCGACATGCTAATAATAATAGTATGTATATCTATAGCTATGGAGAGCCAGACTAGCGCACGCGCAGTAACCCGTGTACACGTATACACTAATACATCGACTATTTCTGACTGTATTATGTGCGCGTTGGACGCTTTTATAAATTTCATATAATTTTTGCATATAGTTTTAATTACTCTCAACTTAATAGTTCCGTTTTCACTTCTATCGGCAGTCCCACGACTGCTACTGTTTTTTTTGACTGATCTAAAATAAGAGAACGTCAGAATAAAATATATGCAATGTACCTATGTATAATTTCATTGCAAAAATGATTTTGAACATGATCTAATTAGCAGATTATTATACGTCATAAATCGTAAACAGCAAAATCCTTATATGAACTCCAATAACTTATATATTACTAGCTGTTACCCACTTTTTTTTCATGTGGCAGTTAATATAGGTATTTGCTGATTATAGTCCATTAATAAGGACCTTTATACAGACTTTTAACCCCATTTCCAGAAAAGCTTGTAAGTCTTTAATCATTTTTAGTGAAAAAAATAAAGTCACATGTTAAAAAAATATATTTAAAAAAAATATATATTTTCATATAAACTTTCGACCTCTATTTCACCTCCTTAGGGGTAGAATTTCCAGACACGCTATAATACGTAATAACATATTTAAAAAAAGTAGCTCAAAAATAAAGTTTTATATTTCTAACTTAAAAAATGACGGTCTTCCATACAAACTTTCAACCCCTATTTCACCCCCTTAGGGATATAATTTACTAAATTCCGTCTTCAGTGGGTGTTTACTCAACAAAATCACCCTAAATCATTACATTTCATGGTTGTAACTTTTAACAGTTTTTGCTCAGCAATGATGAATCAGTCAGGACATGTTATTTTATAAGTATAGATATTGTTTGCTTCTAACTCTAAGTGCCCGCCGCTGTGAGCGGCAGCTTAGTTCGGAGCGGCGTGCGGTCGAATCAAAATCATACAAATGTATGAAGCACGCCACGAAATACCGCTCACAGCGGAACCGCGCGCGTTTTTGTCCGGGCGGATCACTACAGCGGCGCGCGGTTTGCGGAGCGGCGGGAACAAACGTAGTGACTAAGTGCGACGCCACGAGACAGAGCGGCACAGACGGCGGTCCCCACGCACCGCGTATTCAGTAGAATAAAATATTTTAGACGATTTTTGTAGCGAATATGTACACGGAGGCTTTTATCGCAGAAGTTATGAATCGACCGTCAACATAGATGTCGAAACATCCCCAACATAAATATGAAAAGGTTGTAGGAAGAAATAAAACAATGTTTTCCAGAATTCAATTAATAGGTGTATAAATAAAATTAAAAAAAACAATGATGTCAAAATGTGCTGTTTTCAAAACAGATAGGATATTTTAGGTAACGACATACTATTTGACCGCCTCGTTGGTCGAGTGGCTACCGTACTCGCCTAACTGCATCGACGAACCGCGAGGCTCGGGCTCGATTCCCGACGGGAAATGCCTGCCATTTGTGTGATGAACTTTGAGATGTCTGCATTTCCGGGTCTGGGTGTTTATTAAATATATTCTTGTATCTGTTTAAGTATTTCTATCTATCAGTATCGTTGACTAACACTCATAACACAAGCAAATAATTTACTTACTTTGGGGTTAGATTCAATTTGTGTAACTTGTCTAGGGATATTTATTTATTTATTATTGTTATATTATTATTGACCATGTTCTGAATACGTCCACCTTTACCGCTGCCGCTAACCGCTACTGAGGTTACGTGGCGTGTACAACGCTTCCGCTCCCAGCTCGACGCTCTAGACCGAAAGTCGTGAGCAGGCCGTAAGAAACCCTTTATAGCCTTTGGCCTAAACGACTCGCACTTGGATGCTTTTTATCAGAAAATTGAAAAAAAATTTTTTCTTTCCCACACCCGGGGTTTGTCCTCATAAAGTAAAATACAACAACGGACCGCTAGACTACAGATTTAATATTAAATCGTCCTAAAAACGAAAATACGTGTAATTATGTTTAAATTAAAAATTAATTTAAATACTAAATTGAACTTAGTAAAATACAAACTTATTTTAAGGTTTCTATTATTTCTAAACAATTGTTCGCAGTACGTTTATTTTGCTAAAGTAAACTCTATTACCATTTTGTTTGTGTATACTTTGATGTTTATAAATTACCTTATTATTTGAACTCTGAACTCTCTATTGCCACGTTTGAATAAATTACATCGAAATAAATTTTGACCAAATAATTTCTAAAAGCAATTACTTCACATCTAATTTCAATATCACAGATACTACGAGAAGGCTGAAAGGACAAAGCCATATGAACTAGCGTAGTGTTGTGTAGATCCACAAAGTGCTAGTGCCAAAATCAAGTGACAGTGTTTTAAGTTCAAGATACCAATAGAACTTAAGTTTAGAGACACTAAGTAAAAGTTGATGGACTTAGAGACTGTAGTTTAGAAGATTAAGAGAAATTAGAATTACTCATAATTCTATAGACTAGATTGTAATGTCGAAGAAGATGCTCAGTAGAGCTTCATATGAAAAAAAAATCTGATTTCGATAGATATATCAAAAAATCAAAATATAGCATCTGTGGTCTAGCGATCCAGCGTCGTACTTGACTTTTTGAGGTCCCAGGATCGATTCCCGGTTCGGGCAAGTGAAAAACTAGAACATTAGATTACTTATAAAAACAGCATTGCCTGGGGTGGGATATATGAATGTGCCGATTGGCTTGCCACCTATCACATTTTGGGACTAGCGTTTCGGCTAGTCCCTGGTTGTGCCTCTGTCTACCTCTTCGGTGATATAGGCGTAAAATGAACGGTCGAAAACGCGTTGGTAACTACGTGTCTCGCGTTTGGTGATACACACACACACACTGAGATAGACACGTCAAACACAAAACGTACCTCTTTTTGCATCGGTGGTTAAAAATTGATTTCGTTCACGACATGATTGAAAATGGAGATCACGTTGTAGATGCAAAGATCTAATTTGTAAGTAGTGTTTGTTTTTCAAGTCAATTTTCTTTAACGCTAAAGGCCAGAGACAGATTGGAATAATAAAAGTCCTAAATGGCGACTGATTTGAAACGTGTTCCTGAGACACGACTTTTTCTTAAATTTATTTACTCTTTTGTTTAAGGTGTTATACGCCCCAAATAAGCTGAATCGTCCTGAAGATATAGTAAAAATGATTTTAATTTATTAAAGAAAACAGGAAACGTCAAAAGTGTATGTTTTTCGAAATTTTATGTTTTAATTCAGAGCCAAATCTATTAAATCGTGTTTCCGTTTCTGAACTCTATGAAAAAAATTGTGAACAATCTATTTAAAAAGTTACTTTCAATTATTCGGCCTAAAGGCTCTAGTTTCTGATAGTCGTGAGGATATTTCGGCATATTTGGGACGTTTATATCCTCAAAGAGGTTCACTTTTTCTAATTCTTTATTTGTCATAGTATTAATTGGTCGAAATTCGACGATACTAAATTTTAATGTTTTTTTAATAGGAACGCCATTTTCATTTCTAAAGACCAACACTTTGTTTCCAAACTTAATAAATATAGTTTGTGCGCCATCGGTGATCTTTTATCGTTATCATCAATATATTTGTTTGTGTGTGTCAAATGCATGATAGTATATGTAACATATTATTTTTTGATTTAATGCGTAATGCTTTATATGCGTTATTATTGAAAAAAAAACCGTTCTACATAGTATAAAACAAAGTCGCGTTCTCTGTCCCTATGTTCCTTTATACGCTTAAATCTTTCAAACTACGGAACGAATTTGATTTTGAACGGATTTAAATTTTATACCCGTGCGAAGTCGAGGCGGACCGCTAGTAAACTATAAGTGTGCCAAATTTTGTACTCCTCCGTCTGCGCGATTTTCATTTAAAGGAGTCCAAAGTTTTGGCGTCACATATTAATTAAGATAATTGTTTGAACTTTGCCCTTACAAATTAAGTGTTTTTTATACATAACCGTCACATTGTTGATATCTGAAAAACGTGAGCACATTATCAGGGTTTTTAAACTAAGGATGAGTAAAAAAATAATAAAGTTTATGAACTTTATACTTGTGCGAATTATCATTTGTACATGTTTTGGAAAACTTAAATATTTGTAATTAAATCTACGAATTTTATTTTTAAGTAAATTTAACGATGCTTTACAAAGGGACACCAGTTGGCCTAAGTATAGTATGAATTGTGAAATAAAGTGTATTATGAAAAAGTGCAAGTGCTATTTAGAAAGTATGTGTACACTAGAATTCCTACTGCCGACGATGAAGACATTTAAAAACCTTCCAAATGACAAATAAATAAGAATGCTAAACACATAATTAAAAATAATGGGAATTCGTAAAATGAATATTAAAAATATTTAAGCTCCTTAAAATAAGCACAAGAGATAACTAAACAAAAAAAATATACATAAAATTTTATTTCGCAGATCTTCAATGCGTAGATAGTAATGGAACAGAATAATAAGCACCGGTTTTTCAATGGCCGCTTAGTATTGAAATATGGGACCAATTGAATATTTTAGTAGCGTTCGCTCTCCAGATGACGTCTCTAATTGGATGCCATATTATTTGAGCATTGTAGATAATCATTATGAAAGAAATACTACTAGTTCAGAATCAGAATCAGATTAATCTTTATTCACATGAACCATACAAGTGTTATTTGTGCGCGGCGACATTTTTTAAACTACCACCGGATCGGAATCGCGGCCTCACACTGAGAAGATCCGGCGAAAGAAACTCAGCGGGCTTGTCTTTTTTAATAATAATATTTACAATATAATCTAGATTAAAAATACAAATTACAATCTGATTTTAACTTAAGTTACTTAGGTCACCGCTTGTCTTTAGGTAACATAAATACATATTATATCGTATATCTGGACGGTTTACAGCAAAAAATTTCCGTGTTGGTCCTCTGTATAGAATAGACCATCTGCTTCTTATCAGGCAGCTCATTAGAGGTGAGTACATGATTATTACCAACAAGATCGCTGATATCAGAACCCTGTGCAGCAATATACCCTAGAAGGGATCCGTTCCCTTATCTACTTCTGTCACCGAAACGACAGTGTGATGTTCCAGTCCGAAAGGTAGAGTAGCCGTCAGACTTATACAATAGGCCTTACACCCTGGCCTCAGTGTTACGACACATCCATAACATTTAAGGTGTATATAATTCAGGGTCGTTTTAATTATAAACGGAGCCATGTGTTTTTTCGCTTTCTAGTGCCACAAATAAAATCATAAGATTCTGAGGTAATATGTATTACAATATTTAAGGTCTAAACAAATAAGAGCTCGAAATTTAATCTTCAAAACTAAAAATAATTTTTTTAACTAAAATTGTAAAATACTAGCTGTCCCGGCGAATTTGTACCGCCTGCTTAGTTTGTATGGGAAAAATTAAAATGTTATTACGTTTCCGAACAAACGATGCTCTTTCAATATAGTCTATGGCTGTGAATGACATTGACATTACGCGCGTTTTATAAAATATGCAAATCAAATGTACATTTTTCAATATTTCTGAGAGATTTTCTTAATATTTTTTCCGTAAGAACCTTCTCCTAATAATAACAAATACAACAAAAAAAAAATTAGTGAAATCGGTCCAGCCATTCACGCGTGATGCCGTGACCAAGGAAAACGGGTTTTATTTTTATATATAAAATATTACAACAGGAATAGCATTTCATATTTACTTGCTCAAGTTAAATGCCCGCGCTATCTTTGAACAACAGCTTTAAACGTTCATCAGTGCCACGGTTTTAAATAAAGCTAGCTGTATATTTTTTTATTTAATTTATCTTCCTTTACTTTTTTTTTATTTTTACGTCTTAAGGTATGTATTCTGAGCCCCAAGTTGGAATAGCGCCATCTAATTCGAGAAAACATGCTAGCATACCTTCAAACATTCCAGAATAAATTTAGTAACATCTCAATTATGAAATATCGACATGTTTAACATGTTTGTCACAAAAAGAAGCATTTTTAGGAACCCAATCTTCATGGACTTTAAGAACATATAGGCTAAAGCCTCAACCAATCAGGGTTTTGCGTATTTCAAAAATAGAAACATATTTTTCAAGATTACTGTTATCACCAATTGGATCTGCCATTAATTGTAACAGGTAACATCAGTAATTGGGTCTGATGCCGTTATTAGGGAAATCGTTCCATATATCACGGACATATCGGCTAATTGCGTTCAGCCTAGTGATAACTCATGGAACTTTAAATTACACTTTCACCTAACTTTCATCCCACTCTTGGTATTGAGAGGGTCGGCAATTTAAAATAAAGATAATAGATATTTATATCCCATATCTGTATACCGGACTATCTTGAACAGTGGCCAAGGTTACATATATATTGATTGCGTAACTTGGGATAGTATTAAATTATTAGAGTGGTTTTGATGTTGGGTTTACATTTAAAAGACAAAAACAAGAGTCAGTCACCTAGTGGTGCGTGATAAATCTGGCTTTCGACCAGGGCCATGCATGGGCATTGCTTGTTGAATTATCTCTGAGCGGTTTTCTGTATTCTTAGCTTTTACATAAAACAGAAACTACCTAAAGGATCTGGCCAGTTATTCGGTAGTAAGTGTTAAGTGCATACGCATCGTTAGTGATCTTCAGACGTGGTGCAAACTTCTAAGAAAAGAAGTTTTTTTCTTAACGTTTCGTTTGGTAAAGTAAAATCTGCCTTTGCTAAATGGTTCCACACAAGAAACATGAGGTGAGGAGCATAATTGGAAACTGTGAAAAGCACCACTCGTCAAGGTGAGGCAATTCAGAAGCGGCAGGAAAATAAACATCTACTCGGTGCAATCTTCATGTTGAATGTAGTTGAAGATGATCATCAATACGCTGTCGTTTCCACGCAATGCCAGAGGATTAAGCTAATGAAAAAGTGACTGGCAATCACCGATTCAAAAGACGCATGATAAATGCGAAAGTCGACTTATCAAAATGTGTACAGTCGCTTGTGGGATAACAGAGGTACAAACAGGGCGCCCACGACTAGCTGAAGATACTAAGTCCCACAATGTGACAGCTGGCAAGCCTACCGCCAACCGGGCACAATCCCGGGTAACATTATTTTTATTAGAAAATTGAAAATATACATTTCCTAGTTTTTTTTGTTTCCGATTTGGTGATCGAACCCGGAACCTTTAAAAAGTCAAGCCCGACGCCGAACCGTTAGGATACAGACGCGATTTGAGACGTTCAACTTTGAATGCGCTCAAAAGTAAACTCCTTACTTTATTGTTTTTTCGGTATTGGAGTGCCAGCGTGAAGGTGATAACAGTACTCAAGTAAATATATTTGTGTTTAAAGTGATAGGCTGTTGCAAAATGCTGCCTCACCCTACTGAGCCTACCTGGATTCTTATAGAGCCCACTGTCCTTTGGATTCTAATAATTCAATGCTAGCTAGCGCTGGTAAATGAATATACGTCCTCAGAAAATACAATTTAAGAAAATCGCATTATTTTAGAGAATCCTAATATTAAAAAACAACAATTTTCACGCCCATATCCCTGAAGGGGTAGGCAGAAGCACAACCACGAATAGCCGAAGACACTAAGTCCCACAAACGGGCAAATATCCAATCCCGAGCAACTTTTTTTTAATTAGAAAATTAGAAAAACCCAATTTTCTTTTGGTTGACCAGGGATTCAATCCCCGGACCTCAGACAGACAAGTCCAACAACTGAACAGCTAGATTGCAGAGCCGACAATATTAACGTAATTGAAATTCGATGTTCTGAAGTCTAGTGGTCCGATGTTGGGTTCTGGAGTTTGTTTCAGGGTCTGACAACTCAAATAGGTTTTTTTTTTCAATTATCGAACAACACAAAGTTACCTTGGATTGCATAGATGCCCGATTGGCGTTAGAATTCCTATCTATCATATTAAAGGACTTAAGCAGTATCTACTGATAATCGTACATAAGTGCCCTGATTGTACCTCGAAATCGTTGTATCCGTTCTTGCATGATGCGTTAAACCCCCAAAAAGATCCCTGTTTCTCTCTCTCTCTCTCTCTCTCTCTTAGAGAGATATATGAATAGAGAGACGGATAGATTAACACTACTATTACTATAAAAAAAAGTGTCGTGACAACTTTTCGTGAGGATTTCTTCCGTCTAGCCCCCTTTCACAACGCGCAATAAGGTAAAGAAGAGGATATGTCTATCGTGTCAGTTTTATATACAAGACGATATAAAAACAGGTGTTTTATATTTGCTATTGGTTTGCTGTAACAGGTAAGATCGATAATTGGGTCTGATACTGCCAATAAATCCGTTATTGAGTCACTCAATATAAGGATATCCCAGTTAATTGCCTTCATCCTTGTTATATGATAGAGCCATAAATTTCACTTTCATTTTTCTGTTTTCCCACTATAAGTGTTGAAAGGGTTTATTATACTTTTAAAAGCCTCTGTGGTATGGTGGTTCGGCGTCGGACATAACTTCTTGAGGTCCCGGGTTCAGTCCCCGGGTCGGGCGACGGAAAAAATTAGAATTGTGCATTATCAATTTTCTATTAAAAATAACCTTTCCCGGGATTGGATATGACCCCGGTCGGTAATAGGCTTGCCACCTATCTCAATGTGCGACTTAATGTCTTGGGCTAGTCGTGGGTGCCTTGGTTGTGCCTCTACTTTCTGCTTCAGGGATATGGGCGTAAAGATACTTTTTTTAAATTAAATATTTTTGTGACACAAACGTACTTTAGCCTTTAGGTTGTTATTTCCCCTTCTAGTATTTTTAAGCTCGAATCGCCGAAGAGGTAATCAGAGGTATGACCAGGATGAAGTCCCACGAAGTGATAGGTGGCAAACCTATTGCCAACCGCGCATTTAGGTATCCATTCACAACCTATAAGATATTAGCTGTCCGCCGAACGTTGTTCCACCCGTCCAGTTTGAATGGGAAACATTAAAGTTTTTCCTGGTTTTTTACCAGTTTTTCCAATTGTTTTATCTTCTTACAAACGTTGGACTTTCCAAAAAAATATAAATTAGAATTAGCCAAATATGTCTGGTCGTTTGGAAATCATGCGCTTATATACTTGTCGCTAAATCATGTAGATAAAGATTTAAAAAAAATGAGTTGCCCAATCCGGGAAACGAACTCAAGACCTCACTTAATCAATGCCAACCAGTGGACTAAATAGAGACGATTTCTTATTAAAAGCCTATTACACGTTTCTGTTTTCATTACTTAACTCCGAGCTAGCTTCTAATAATCTATATGTATATTAATTAATACGTGATGCCAAATCTTTGGACCCCCCTTTTTACGAAAATTGCATTTGGCACACTTCTAGTTTATGTGTAGTAGAAGTGCAGAACGCTATTTTTTTCAATAATAATGCTTATAAAGTATATTAAATCAATAAATAAGATATCACCCACACTACCATGCATTTGACACACACAAACAATTATATTGATCATAACGATAAAAGATCACAGATGGCGCATTAAAAAGTTTGGAAGCAAAGTAGTTTGTCTTAAAAATTAAATTGGCGTTCTTATCAACAAGATATCAAAATTTGTTCAGGTCGAATTTCGACCAACGGGCGACCACTAGTTAGGATAAATAGCTTAGCATCTAGCAATTTAACTCTTTTGTCGAAGGATGTCCAAGTGGCCCTAAAAGTCAAATGCTTAATTATTAGTCTAAAACAATCCGTAAAGCAACCCCAAAATCGATTTATTATTTCGGTCGGAAACATTAACGGTGACCGAGCTCAAATCGCATGTTTAGTTCTCGTATCATACCAGAAACGATTAAGTGGCTAGAAGACTTCCGTAATCTTATAGCCTTGTTTCCTTTGTCCTCTAGATATTGACCGATAGGTTTATTGGACTATTGTATACCGACCTACAAAATGAGATAGGCACTACATTTATAGCCCAGTTAGATGTCGAGCTGTGATAAGTTTTCTTTACCTGGCATAATTTATTTTACAAATCTTTACTCGTTTTCAAGGGAAATTCTTATCGGAATAGAACTTACCCATACATCAAGTCATTCAGGTTTTCTTCATGTTATTCGTCTTTGGCATGCTCTGGGGAATAGTAAACAGCTGCAAAAATATGTTTCTTCAACTTATTTGCTGTATCATTTATATGCAAGCTTTTAGAAAAAAACCTTTAAAGAGTTACATACATAAATACTTACATTTCACGGAAAGTCCCTAACGATGTATGCAGAGAGTGTCAATGCAGCATAAAAGAGTTAGTAAGTGATACGCATAGATTGTGGTTTATTTAAAATCTTGGAATTAGGAATCATCAATTTAAAATTATGATTTTAACAAATTAGTAAAGTATAAATTATATATAAAATAATAAAAATAAAATAAGTAAAATAAGTATTGTCATGCCCATATCCCTGAAGAGGTAGACAGAGGCACCAACGACTAGCCGAAGGCACTTAGTCCCACAATCTGATGATGTGAAAATAATAATTAGACATGTGCCGATCATGACTTTGGCCGAATAGCCGACTACCCGATTAATCGGCTACAAAGACGGCGACTAGTCGGCCTAGCCGATCACGGGTTAGGGGATTTCCGAGATGCTTCCTGATGAGACAGAAACTTTAGAATTTTTACATCACAATCTACCTTTGATTAAAAGATATTAGAAAAATTAATAAAAGTAGGTTCATGACAAAGTAGGTTAGTGACATGTCACATGACAGGCACATGACATGATCAAAGTTCGACATTTTAATTTGCTTAGGTCACATACTATAATAAAATAAAAATAAAATCATTAGAGCTAGACTAATTGTTCGCTAAATAATTAAAGTTTTCCTTATAACACAGTACGTGCATTATAATGTTATGATACTATTTTTAATATAAGTTCGTAATTGTCATAAAAACTTTTTCTTATGAAGACAGAAAAGGTAGACTGATTACTGTGATAAAAAAATATTACTAATATTACCAAAGAAAAATAAAACTGATTTAAGACTGATTCTATAATAAAAATAATAAATAAATGTCAATTTTAATTTAATTCACTTGTCCTAATTTGATTTCGAGAGACCTACAAAATAAGAAGTCGAATAGTTGGCGCTGTTAGCCGACTATTCGCCGACTAATCAAGGAAAGTGGCCAAATAGTTGTGTTTACCGACTAGTCGCCAACTAGTCGATACATCCCTAATAATAATATATCAACTAAAATAAAGGCAGACAGGTTTGTCAGGATCATGAGGTCAAGCTTTCAATACTCTCTGCCTTTCCCGTAATGTACTTGGCGTGAAGATATGTATGTATAAAAAACACTTTTTTATTTATCATATTAAATTTATACTATAAATTCTGCTTTCATCACCTTTCATCACAATCTTTTGTTGATTTAAACCTATAACGTTATTGGAGTTCATATAAATAATTAATCAGTCATGTTTGAGACTACTGTACTGAATTTGGAATGATAACATTTTTCTAAACATACCTAAAAGTGTCGGCACACCTAAAACAACATTAAAATATGTTCGACATGTCTTAGAATTCATTAATAAATATTTTATGCAAGAATCAGCTCTATGCCTTAGTTATCCGGTGTTGGCGTTGGCTACATAGAGCCCTTCCTGGGTATGATCTTAGTTTTGGGGAACTACAGATGTTTTTTCAAATTTTCTAAAAGCATAACGTTGCCCTCAATTCAGAAATATTTTATGCAATAATACAGTTGATGCTTAAGTCTTAACACATACAAGGATATTACATATTTTTTATATTAGGGTCTGATCAACATGAAATTTAGTAAATATGAAAATACAATAAATATGAACTTGTAAAAGTACTAATAAATTAAATGAATGATATAAAAATACAGTAGAATGTTGAATTAAAAGACAGACAGAATTTACAGTTTGCAAGTATGAAAAAGACGAAAATATTTTATAAATTATAGCAATAAACATACATAATTACATTACAATAATTCAATATACCAAAGGAATTTTTAGCAACAAAAGGCAGAAATACAATACAATGTTTTAGGGTAAAACTTACAAAAATACAATACAATGTTTTAGAATAAAACTTACCGAAATACAATAAAATGTTCCTGAATAAAATAAACTGTAATACAACACAAGAAAAAAAGTATCTTCACGCCCATATCCCCGAAGAGGAAGGCAGAGCCACAACCAGGGCACCCACGACTAGCCGAAGATACTAAGCCCCATAATGTGATAGGTGGCAAGCCTATCGCCAACCGGGCACGTTTCCAATTCCGACCAACATTTTTTTTATTAGAAAATTGGAAAAATCCAATTTTTTTTTGTTGGCCGACCCGGGATTCGAACCCGAGACCTCATGCAGTCAAGTCCAACACCCGGACCGCTCGACCACAGTGGCGATATATATAATACAATGTTTTAAAATACAACTTGTAGAAACATTTTAAAATGTTTTAGTATAAAACAGATTTAAGTACAATACAATGTTTTAATACAAAACAGTCAAGTAAAATACCACATTCTTGTGTTAAACGAGTATTATTTGTACCTAAGAACACAATTGATTTTAAAGTACATTCTGTAAACTTCACACGTGTGACTTATTTTCCACTTGGTTGTACTCGACGAGTTCCGCATTACCAGGCACATATTGGAAGTGGAAAGTTAAAGCTTTTAGTGCAGCATTGTACGTCCTTTCAATATAAATGCCCACTCAAAGTTTTATAACTGAAATTACGCTAACGTTAATTAGTTTTGTTAGTCTGTTGAGTGGAGCTTTTGTTTGTAATATTAAACATTGCGTACGCAATTATCTCTGTAAGAAAATTCCCTCGATACGGCTTTTTTTTATGATTATGGAAGGCAAACAAGCAGACGGATTTCCTGATGGTAAGAAATTCACGCCGCCTAGAGACACCAAAGGTGGTAATGGTGCGTTGCCAACCTGATACCGGGATGTAAGGCCTCGAGCAAAAGTAAGTTTACCGGCTACCTTACCCTCCAAACCGGAACACGTCATGACGTTGTGGCGGCAGGAATAGGTAAGGCGGTAGTACCAATCCGGGTGAGTCGCTGCGAAACTCTACCACCTAGTATGATGTCACGGTGTCAGTGACGGTGAACCTATGCTCGCCTTTTACGAGCTGCCTGGCAGGAAGGCAGATGGTCTTTTCTACAAAGGAGCCCGGACCAACACGGGGAAAAGTCTTATAAAATTTTGTGTGAATGTTCAATACGTCTCAGGATATTATTTAAACCGTTTTAATACCTATATATGAAAGGTGTACGAGTTGATTCACTTAAGGGAGTATGCTTATAGGTAAAATGATAGTCTACTCAGTAACTATACATTTTTTATGATTTATTACTATAAATTACATATTTTAGAATGTTAACAAAGGATCATTTTTGCACCCCGGTGTACAAGATGATCCCTGCGGCAGGGGCAAGATAATAGATAATCCCAGGATCATATTGCCCCCTCCATATTGAGTTTATCATAGTATCTTCACGCCCATATCCCCGAAGAGGTAGTCAGAGGCACAGCCAGGGCACCCACGTCTAGCCGAAGATACTAAATCCTATAATGGGATAGGTGGCAAGCCTATCACCAACCAGGCACGTTTCCAATCCCGATCAACATTTTTTTTTAGAGTTTATCATAGGTTATGGAAGAGTTACATAAATTAAGTCATGATCAGAGTTTACAATATCTTTAATCAAATTAATCAGTCTCCATTTCAATTAAAGAAGAAAACAACAATCACACTGTATGAGATCTGTGTTAATGTAATTTTTTTTTATGTCATTGGAAGGCAAACAAGCAGACGGATTTCCTGATGGTAAGAAATTTCCGCCGCCTAGAGACACCAAAGGTGGTAATGGTGCGTTGCCAACCAGAGGCCGGGATGTAAGGCCTTGAGCAAAAGTAAGTTTACTGGCTACCTCACCCTCCAAGCTGGGACACGTCATGACATTATGGCGGCAGGAATAGGTGAGGCGGTGGTACCAATCTCTCTGCCTGGCGCACAGGAAGGCAGATGGTCTATTCTACATCTTTACTATCGGGGGCTTCATTTTACTAATAAACAGAATTAGGTGGCGCGAAAGATTTCGTCGCAATGTAAAACAATCATCCTCAACGGATCATCTAGTACACCTTTCCCATAAGTTATAAATCTCTATTTTTGAAATATAGCCCTAAATTTCCATTGTTCTACCACCAATGCTTATGTTTTAATAAGAACTTATATTTAATAAGAACATAGTAAAACAACGTTTTCCGGATTAGATAGTAATAAAAAATAATTGTGTGTATCTGATGGATTGTAAGTATGGAATATTTGATAATATAATTGGGCCCTATCAGCAAAGTAACTGTAAGTTGTACGAATTTCGCCGAGTCAGCTAGTTTCAATAAATCAATAAATACAACCTTATTGATCGAGGAAGCAGCGTAGATTATTATTGACCCTTGTTGGTACGGATATACTGTATAAAATAGACCATTTGCCTATATTTGTACTTGCG
Source organism: Calephelis nemesis (assembly GCA_002245505.1). NCBI lineage: Eukaryota > Metazoa > Arthropoda > Insecta > Lepidoptera > Riodinidae > Calephelis > Calephelis nemesis. Next base: position 68,519 of record NJDD01005130.1, on the reverse strand, counting down.
CCTAAGATTGACCAGTTCTTCATATGGGCCATTTTCGTATTGTTTAAAGTTTGAAAGAGTTTAAATTATTACCCTGTACCATAGGTCCAAAATAGGCTTATTTTATGTATAAAATCAGTCGTGTTAGTCACACTATTAAGCTCTTAGCTTAACTTAGCTCAAGATCTAGTCAAGAATGAAACAGGTTTGGGTGAAAGTTAATAGGGAAGTAGCTAAACCTAGGAGACGAACACAGGATTTTTTTTTCACATAAACCTTACAAGAGGCACTTGTAAGGCGTTTATTGTCTACCTACCATCTAAACTAAAATCTACCACCGGATCGGAACGCGGCCACACACTTAGAAGATCCGGCAAGAAACTCAGCGGGTTTGTTTTTTCTTAATTTTAATACATTATGTATGTGCTAAACACAAACAAAAACTACTAGTAGCAATTTACAAGTATCAAACCTTCGAAACTGATTGACTGTATGGGTGGAAAGCAAACATCCTGCGCAAAGATAATGATTTTTCAAATGTTGACGCACCTGTAAAAACATTTTCGTATTATTTCTATGAGTATTGGAAGAAAAACAAGTAGTGGGTAAAAATACACGGCATTTATACGTAGCAAAAATGATAATGTCTTGTTCAAAGGAATGTCTAAAGCCTTTCGCGTATAGTTTAATCGAAATAGATAAGACGACATCGATTTCATTGCTATCATAGTAAACAAAAATAGGGTATTTCCCATGATTGTCCTAGTTCATGAGATACAGACCTGCTAAAATAAACCACATCAGAAAAACTCTTTCAAATAAAAAAAAAAAATTCAGTAATGACGGAGAAATCGATTAACGAACTTAAAAAAATTAAAGTGTCGAATATTAAATCTCCTTTTTTGTCGGTCTAAGGTGCAAGTTTTAGCTCCTTGGGCTAGAACGTAATAGCAAATAAGGTAATATAATATTGTTGAGACTAACGAGAAAGGGGACAATACTATACTTTTGCAATATCTATGTTTTACTCGTACAATGTTTTTTTACGTAAAATATTATTTTTAGTCACTTTGCAGAATTCTGTTATATATGCATTTTAACAAATAAACGGAGGCGTTTCCCGATTTAATAAGTGTATATTTTTCTATGTTAGACGGTTTTTATGTTTTGTTATGTTTTATTATATTATATTTTATTGGTTAGAGTTTATTTTTAAAGTAGATTCAATTAAAAGTCATGGCGATTGCTCCAACATTTTTTAAATTACACTCAACATATTTAATTAATTGTTTATTTAAACAACTAATATTAAAGTGTATTTTGTCCAGTTTCACTGGGTTTTTTTTCACTGTATTTATATTTTAAATGTTACTTGGTAATATTTAGAAAGAAGTAGAATTATTGATTTTTAACGCAAAACGCAAAATCACTACACAGTAAAAAACAAAGTAGCTTCCTCTGCCTTTATGTCCCTCTGTATGCTTAAATCTTAAGGGTCTGTATACGCTAAAATACGTCACCAGTATAATGTTTTTTTTTCATATAAAGCAATCATAGATCTTGGTGACAAAAATACACAAGATTAAAATTCTTTATAAGATTAGTGTTTCCAAAACACGATTCATTTCACTTTGCTCGATAGAAAAAAATCAAAAAGTTAACCATTTTTTGAAAGCAAAACCCCACTGTCTTCTTCAATTATGAAAATATCGACACCAGATTTAACATAAACATAGATAAGTACTACACCTAAAAGATAAGTGTTTCAGTTTTTACTTTTTTTTAAATTACTTTTATAGTGTTAAAAATAGTGATTTGTCGCTTAAGACGTTTAATTTAGAGCGCAATATTTCATAGTAATCATGGAACGAGGGAGTGCGGTGATTGGCTCTTCTGGCTGACTGAGCATGGGGCCTTAAAAGCAACGCAATAGATTTTAACGTTTTTTTTAATAGATAAAATAGTTGAAGAGACAGGCTTATATGTATATTTTATACCTGCGCGAAGCCGGGACGGGCCACTAATAAATAATAAAAGCAAACCGGTAGAGCGGTGGCCAGTGTTTTTTAAATTATTTATGTCTAAAACGGATTTTTTAACTGACTTGATTGTAGCTACAAATAAACGAAAAGCTAAAATAATAGTTTTTAAAGAGGCTGTAAAACTCTTAGTGTCTATTTTAAACAGATTTCTTGAATGTTGAAGTCTATGTTGCGCAGTAGAGAGTAGATAAAACTAACGAATTTCGATGCGGTTTCTAATGGGCATAGTAATTCAAGAGAAAAAGAATCAGAAGAAAACTTTAATTACATAGATCACACAAGAGGTACTGTGCTCTTCGACATTCTTGTAAACTATAAATGTAAGCTATCCGCGGTTTCGCCCGCGTAGTCTAGTAATTGAGCGTTCCAACGTTTTGAATTGAAATTTTGAGATAAAAGCAGTCTACGTCCTTCTTCAAAGTTTAGTCTTTTTCTTAAAATATTAAAATCAGTTTAGCAATTTTGGCATGAAAACAAGATATCCACTTTCTTTTTTCTAATTTTACCTAAGGTAAGGAATAGAAATACTTGCTATTGTCGCTATTGTCTTTACAGATTTAACTGCACTTCGACAATTCCTTTGAAACTAAACTGTATCCAAACAAGTAGAGCTGAATTAAAACCCACCAATCAAAATCTCTTCCATACATTGTATTCCGTAGGTGATTGTCTGCGCCACATACCGATTGGTCTATTTTTAAATTCAGCCATAACTCATATTGATTTGTATTCTGGTGCTGGAAAAGTTATTGCTCTTGTTATAGTTTTTTACAGTTTTTGCACTTCAATGAATCATTTGTTATATGTTTTTTAAGCTTAAGAGTAATAAACAGCCAGCATATTTTCTTTTGAATTGTGCAAAGCATTGGATTAATACTCGAAGAGTTGTGCTAAGTTTATTCTTTACTGTGATAGGCAACGTCACCGATCAAGCGATAGATTTTGTAAATATACTAGTTGCCTGTTCCGGCTTCGCTCGGACGGCAGTTTTTTTTTTATCATAAATTAAGATGTAACTTATCTTGTCTTTCAACTTTTATCAAACTGCAAGCGGGTGCAAATTTGAGTTCGGTTAAGTAGTTTAGGTGTCCATCGCGGACAAACAACGTCACACGTAATTTATATATATTAAGATTTACATGTTATAAGTGCGCATTAAACGACTATACCGCTAAACCGCTGGTCTGATTTTGATAAAATTTGATAAACACACATTTAAAGACCTATGTTTAAAGGCTACTATTTTTTCAAAAATCAATTTGTAAAAGACTGTAATAGGGGTCACAATTTGATTTGATTCGAAATTTTTTTTGAAATTTGAATTGAAAATTTGATTTGAAAACCACGGTGAAACTTAAAGTACAACGAAGCTTTTGTCCAAAAAAATATTCTATGTCCGAAGTAAGTAGCTTGTAAATAGCTACTGTGCTATTGTTATTAATAAACACGGAGTAAAATACTCCGAAGTTCAAGCAGGTACGATAGTCTTTATTTCAATAGGTATGATAAAAACTATAATATCAACTTAAGGGTCTTGGTGACAAAAATACACAAAATTAAAATGAATAGTCTTTACAAGACTAGTGTTTCCAAAACACGACGAAAAAAATCAAAAAGTTAACCCTTTTTTGAAAGCAAAACCCAACTGTCTACTTCAATTATGAAAATATCGACACTAGAATTAACCTAACAGATAAATGTTTCAGTTTTTATACTTTTTTTTCAAATTACTTTTATAGTGTCAAAAATAGTGATTTGTCGCTTAAGACATTTACTATAGAGCGCAATATTTCATAGTAATCATGGAACGAGGGAGTGCGGCGATTGGCTCTTCTGGCTGACTGAGTATGGGACCTTAATTTAACTCCAACGTTACTCCATAAGCCAGTCAGTGTTAAATAAATTGAAATATACCAATAAAATTAAAAATACCCTCCTAATGAGTATAAATATCATTTATTTATTTTATTTCAAATTAACCTCGTAGATCCATATTAAAATTTGAAATGGCTATTTGGTTTGTAAAGGATAATGAATTTAAAATTGCCTTTGGCCCCTGACCTTTGAGAGTAACCTGGAAACAGGTCATACATTAAGGGTCTCTGAGGTTTAACAGTGTTTCAGACCTTCTATAATGGATAACCTCGTGTGCCCTTAATAGGCCTTATTCAATAATTCGAGCTGTTTAAATATTAAAATTTAATTATATTCAAATGTACTTTCAGACTTTTTAAGCAAACATAGATACACGTATTTAGCAATGTCTGTTTGTTTGTTTGTTTGTTACTCCTTTACGCAAAAACTGCTGCTGTTTTTTTTTATTTAAGACCGATTGAAATTTGAGATACACATAGAGAGTAACTTGAATTAATACATAAAATAGTTTTTATCCCTGTATATTTAATAGTATAGTGTGTGTGTGTGTGTGTGTGTGTGTGTACCATTAACCACGCGGGCAACGCCGCAACAACAGCAAGTAAGCCATAAATATTGCAGGTAGTTAAGTTAGAGCGCCAGGATTTTCTCTTTAATATCACAGTTACTTGTGGCGTTTACCTTTTAAAGGTTTATAATATTATTCAACTTCATTAGCTTCATTCCTCTGTGGTCTAGCGGTCCCGCGTCGGTTTTGACTTCTTGAGGTTCCTGGTTCGATCCCGGGTCGAGCAACGAGAAAAAAATTACAAAATGTATATTTCTCAATTTTCTAATAAAAATAATATTGCCCGGCGTTGGATATAATATGCCCGGTTGACGATAGACTTGCCATCTATCACATTGTGGGACTTAATGTCTTTAGTTTGTCGTGGGGCAATGGTTGTGACTCTGCCAACCCATTGGAAATATTGACGTGAAGATATTTTTTTGAGGAGGTTACCGATATGTAGAATGTTGAATTATCAACAATTGTCCCGACAGTTGTTACAAACGTCTTACAGTGAAGAGTTTCGATCAACTTCTAGAGAGACTCTTGTGGGACTCTTCGATGAGGAGCCAGATTTAGAAGATAATGGGGACAACACTTACCACTATACTAGCAGAGCCTGTGGTTAGAAATTCACGACGCGTAAAGACACCAAAGGTGGTAATGGTGCGTTACCAACCTGAGGCCGGGATGTTAGGTTTTCCGGATACCTTATACTCCGAACCGGAACACGTCAACGGCAAGCACTGACTTTAAGGCGGGAATAACAAATAAGCGGTGATATCAATCAGGACGAGTCGCTGCAAAACACTACCATCTGGTCAGATGTCACGGTGCTGTTAGTGACGTTAAGCCTTTGTTCACCTTTTACGAGCGAGAAAAAAAAATGTTTTACGAGCTGTCTGGCAGGAAGGCAAATTGTCTATTCAGCAAAGGAGCCCAGACCAACATTCATGTTACCATAATAACAATGTTATGTTTCAGTCCAGAATCAGAATTGCCGGTGACTTACGCAATTGGCTTAACCTCTCGGTCGCGGGACGGCAACGCACCTACCACATATATGGTGTCTATAGGCGGCGGCTATCCCTTACCATCAGGGGAGCCGCATGTATATCTGCTTTCTTTTGCCATAAAAACAAAAAAAGAAAATTTATGTTCCATGTTTATATTTTTGATATTTATTCTTAAATGAAAGTATAAATCTAGAAAATAAGAACGAATATTAATAAAGAATAATAACGATAAACCTTCTTTTGTCGGTATTCGTGAATATGCCATCATTACGATTAGTCTCCGCTCGGCTACCTCCGCGTGTGTCGGTAAAAATGAATCTATGTGGTTTCCTAAAGAATCTGGGCCACAAAGATATTTTGTACTAAATATTTTCATAAGCAAACCAGTTCAGAATATTTGTTCCTAACTAAATTCAAATTATTTCATTATTTTTCGTTTAAGTGCAGTAGTAGGTACTATTTAAATTATGCGCTTCGGCTATATTCGTCAAGCTTCGGAAATCCGAATGTGTTTTAAAGATATTTGTATAGAGTTGTAATTACATAATTAATCATTTCGCTTGAATTTAAATTAGATCAACCAATTTAAAAATAAAAGTGTAAAAAGTGTAAAGCCGAAGCGCATAATTTAAATAGTAGTACTGTACAAGATAACAGATTATTATACTTCGATAATTTCTCAAATTATCCTTTCTTACCGAAGAACAGAGGTGAAAATTTATACATTTATAACGACGTAAATAAATTTATCACATATTTTCAACGAATCAAAAGTTTATTGCAGTATTCGAAATACCTGATGGACGAAACTTTGAAACATTTTATTTTACGTTGATACTTTTTGTCTGAATCGTTATCTGCATTTGGCAGATTTAATCCAATTTACTTTGCATACTTGTTAAGATTTTAAGTGGTAATTTTATACCTCCTTTAAAAAGTGATAATTTCTATAAACTCCTTTTTTATTGAAATGGAGACAATTATTCAAAAAAATAATATGAAAGATAATTTTTATGAAAGTTCCATTTTTCTAAGACAATAAATAATCTAAAAGAAACATGTCTTTTGTCCTAGTTTTGTATTTTCAGGGAATTATTTTATTTTTGTTATTAATTATTTCTATTTTATTTTAGTAGGTTTTAAAGTAAATCATATCGATGATAATAATAACTTTAGCTTTAATTTGTTAATAAATAAATACGAAATCTGCTAGTAAAGAGGAGATATTACTAGCTAGTACAGCGATATCTGCAGCACATCAAATTGTCCTTCTTGACGCCATAAAGCTAGAACTTGCCATTATCCTTTTCATTGTCATTGAGCACATGGTTTTCCTAATGCTAAGAGATAACCGTCACGTAGAGACACCACAAATTTATTGGGGTACATAAGACTCTTTTAAAAGCATAAGCCAGTGGACACTCATGTAAGTCGACTGATAGAAAGACATGACCATAGCGTATTCACGCCATCCCAGTCCCGTGGCTGGGATATGTGTGCCTTAACTTCCGCCTTTAGTTTATGTGTGCCTTAACTTCCGCACCGGAAAGACACTATCATTTCCTGTAGGGTCTGTCATTTTCTCTTCAGCTGCGAAGAAAACATTGGAAATCACTTACCCAAATCGTAGCAGGAATAGGTAAGGCACTGGTAGCAATCTAGCCTAGCTGCTGGACAGCAAATGTTAAAATTAAAAGGGCAGGCTCCTCTGGTTCGGTCATGTGGAATGGCACAAAAGATTGACAAAGCAGATATAAAATGCGAATGTGAACGTAGGTACCCGCAGAGACCTAGGTTGACATTTTACGATCAAACCGTTTGGGTATTTTTTTTATATAATATTGGAAGGCAAACAAGCAGACAGATTTCCTGATGGTAAGAAATTCACGTCGCCTAGAGACACCAAAGGTGGTCATGGTGCGTTGCCAACCTGAGGCCGGGATGTAAGGCCTCGAGCAAAAGTCAGTTTACCGGCTACCTTATCCTCCAACCGGAATACGTCAACAGCAGGCATTGATGTTATGGCGCCAGGAATAGATAAGGCAGTGATACCAATCCGGGCGAGTCGCTGCGAAACTCTACCATCTAGTAAGATGTGACGGTGCTAGTGACGGTGAGCCTATGCTCGCCTTTTACGAGCTGCCTGGCCGGAAGGCAGATGGTCTATTCTACAAAGGAGCCCGAACCAACACGGGGAAAAGAAAAAAAAATATTCGAGAGTTGTGTCAGCAAGGATCGTGAGGTTTCGAACTTGACACTCTCTGTCTACTCTGCAAGGGATTTGGCGTCGGATCTGGACAGCATACACCACCTAGTTATGACTGACCGCTAATCTGCGGAATTACATTCATTATACATGAATAATCATGGTTAGTGGTTTGCGGTTAATATGTTTATTTAACTGCCAGTAAATAACATGTAAGACCGCTATGAATTTAACTTCAAATGTAATCTGAGATATCTACTTTAAAAGCTTGTGGAACCTGGCCTTTAGTTAAGATAGAAGTATGTAGAAGTTAAGATAGAAGTATGTAGAAGTTAATCGCCTATGTGGTCTAGCGGTTCAGTTGATGGACTTAACTGCATGAGGTCCCGGGTTCGAATCCCGGGTCGGGCAACAAAAAAATGGGGTTTTTTCAATTTTCTGATAAAAAAAACCTTGCTCAGGATTGGACATGTGCCTGGTTGGCGATAGCCTTGCCACCTATCACATTGTGCGACTTAGTGTCTTCGGACGACTAGCCGAGGTGCCCTAGTGGTGCCTCTGCCTACCTCTTCGGGGATATGATATATATTTTTATATTTACCGTGAAGTGCTTTGAAGCTGACTGATCTTCGGTACAGTTGTAGAATCTGTCATTTGGTTGACTGATCTGCTGTTGTTTAAATTAACCAATGGGCATGTTCTAACATGCCCTTTGGTTAATTTAAAAGTACGTTGAAGTTGAATGATCTACTGTATATTTGTAGAATATGCCCTTTGTTTATATTAGTATATTTATGTTTTAAAGAATATTTTAAGTCACTATTCATTCTTGTCTCTCGGCTCAGCACTTGCTGAAAGATATCGTTTTATTATAATTATAAAAAAAATTGTTTGTGTACTTATGTACACGCGTTAGAAGTTATTCTTCTTCGGCGTAATAAGATAAAAATCTTTTTAAAAATTTTATCTTTTGCCTTATTTTACATTTGTAGACAAAATGGTTTTATTATAATGCATTATTTAGTTAAATAAAGTTTATTTAATATTTAATAAAAACTAAAATGTTATCTATAGCTAACTTAATCATGTCGGTTTTTCGTGACGGTGTCCGCGCGCATCGTAAAAATTTACCCTCATCATTTTTTCCTAACGCGCCAAAAGAAGTATAACTTCAAAAACGCTATCTTTTCATCTATTGCTAAACCGACACAGATAATAATTAATATTGAATTTATATTGACACTACTATCAAATGAAATGGGTATTAATTTTTCTATGTAACAACATTAATTTATTTCAAATAAAAAATATTTTTGAAATCGTTCTACAAATGCCGGAGACATTAACGAATATTCCTATATAAAATATAGGCAACAAACATATAACCCAAAACATACATATTTCTTCTTTTTGACGTCGGTTTCACGATGTTTTGTACCTAACACTAATTAATTATTAACTATGGGAAGGCAAACAAGCGGACGGGTTTCCTGTTCCGGTAAGAAATTCACGCCATCTAAAGACACCAAAGGAGGTAATGGTGCATTGCCAACCTTAGTCCGAGATGTGAGGCCTCAAACAAAAGTAAGTTTACTGGTTACCTTACCCTCTGAATCGGAACACACCAATGGCAAGCACTAACGTTAACGAATAGATAAGGCGGTGGTACCAATAAGGGAGAATGGCTTCGAAACTCTACCATCTAGTCAGATGTCACGGTATTACCGACGGTAAACCTGTGCACGCCTTTTACGAGTTCCCTGCCTTAGGAAGGCAGATGGTCTATTCTGCAAAGAAGTCCGAACCAACACAGTAGGAATTTATTACTACAATATTTTACTAAAAAATAAAACAGGTTCAGATAATGTTAATGCACTAAGTATTTTAGCACTAGTTATTTTCTCATCTCGTTCATTTCTACATTTCTTATTCTTAATTGGCAACCCCATATCGATATCAGATAATATATGCAGCCATTTCCTTTATTACTCGGCGACAGCTATTTTAGTAGATCAGACAGTCAGTTGTGCCAATATTTAAATTATAATATTTGTGTTAAATAATCTTATATTCTTTCCCCCTAACTAATAAAACTTACTCGCCCATTAATCTGGTGCGTAACTTTTATTTTGTTAGTAAAAGTGAAGTTACACACCAGATCAACCGACGTCTTAGTATTATTAGTAAGATGGTTTATGATTGAGATAAACAAACATTGCTGGTGGTAGACCTTACCTATTCCTGTTCCCAAAATGATTATGTCATAATCCGGACTGGAGGGTAGGGAAGCTGATAGCACAATCGTAACACCCCCGCCAAAGTACAGCGATCCACCTACAACTCTATGGTGTCTATAAACCACGGCAATCCTTACCATTAAAAAAGACCTCCTCTACCCTCACATAAAAACACGTATTTGGCTTTCCCGTGTTAAGAAAAAAGCGTCGCTTATAGACACTATAGAAATTTGTTTTATCAGCCTGAGTGAGTGTATGTTTGCCTGCTAGTCTATCCTTCAAACCGAAATAAGATAATAGTAACTAAAGTTATAAGTGACAAAAGTAGGGCGGTGAATGCAGGATTTTACTTAGTGTGATTTAGTGTACAATTAAAATATTGCAGTGATCAAACTAGCGTGTTTCGGTTCGGAAAGTAAGGTATCCCGTACATTTACTTTTGCTCTTAGCCTAACATCCCGAACTTAAGTTGGCATTGCACCATTTCCACCTTTGGTGGCCAGGCGGCATGAATTTTTTTACACTAGGAAATCCGTCTGCTAGTCTGCCTTCCAATGTCATACAAATAATTTGAAAAATGCTGATTTATTACACTTTTCGGCGATGATGACGACAAATCTATATCTTATAATCACGACGGTATCCCTTCAGATTAAGTCAGAGGTAAAACCAGGGCACCCACGATTACCTACTAGAACTTAGTCCCACGGTATGATAAGCCGGAAACTTATCACCAGAAGAGCATTTATTCATTCCCGGACAACGTTATTTTATACGAATTAGGATTCGAACCCAAGTGAGTAGCTTTAGCTAGAACCAGACCTCAACGAGACTGCCACACACCAGAGATTTTATTTTGAGAAATTGAGAATACTTTTTTATTTTGAACAAACATACAAATAGATTTTCTGAGGACAAGATTACTCATTTATTTATTTATTTTACGTTTTATTGTACACGTAATAGAAAATTGACAGCTAGAAAAGACAAATGTAATTATTGTACAAAAGAATAACTTATCTCTAACAAGATATATCGTACAGCTAATCTAAGACAGAGAAAAAGAAACCAAAAAAAAGCGCTAGTAAAACAGTGTACACGCTTAAGGTTAAAGAGATAAAAAAACTTATTTAAAATTATAAAGTACTCTACATAAATATTAAAGATTACCTGTCGCTTTTCCTCCTATCCTGTCGTTCTTACTTCCGAATCTTAGTTTAGTAAGGTTTATCTGAAATGTTACATACATATGGGTTAAGCTCCTTAACTGCTTACTGTCTTGTGGGTTCACAACAAGATTAACGATTCTTTGAGGTAAAGACGACAGATAATGTTCTTACTTTGAAATACTTTAACCAGATATAAAGTTAATAAATAAAGAAAACCATATCTTATTGAAACATGGATTTAAAATGTGACACAGACTATAATATCAACTCTTACGTTAGTCTATAGTTTAATACATTTAGTGTTTTAAAGATACACTTGTATTATTTTCATTTAAATAAATGAATATTTGGAAGTATTACTAAGTGGCGACAATATTTTTTTTATTGTCGCCTTTTTGCATACCATTTTTAGTTTTATTTAATTGTGATTCTAGATTTGACTAATAGTTTCTAATACAAAAAAATTAATGCTTTTTTGTTTACGTTATGTAAATTTAGTATAATAATATTGAGTTTTTTTTGCACTTTTACTTAAGTTTAATTTTGTAGTTATTGTTATAGAGGAAGGCAAAAACTAGATGGATTCTAAATATAATTCTTAATCGGATTTTAATGTAAAATTATAAACTTACAAGTATATTGACAGCAGAATGTTCCAGATCCCAAAGTTCGACAAACTTGTGAAAATCACGAGGTTAGCAAAGGATCACCACAATATCATAAAATCAGTACATAATTTTAAACATAAAATAAATCGTCTTTTTAAAGCATTGAAAAAATTGCTGAAATACCTCTATCTACACTTAAAAAATTAACTATCAAGTTTTATCAAGCAATTTAAGTGCGGTGCAGTTAAACCCGGTATTATAGTTTTTTTACGATATAATAAAGACTATCATCAACTTAACTTTAAACCTACTTTAGTCCATGTTTTAATAAGTTAGCTCGTGTTTAACAGCGACTTGTCAGCGTAGAATATTTTTTCATATAAACTTTAACCGTCATTATAGTCTTTTGGGGTAGATTTAAAAAAAATCGGGTATCAATCAACAAATATTTATCTGCTTCCTGTATCAGAATGTTAGATTCAATACTCCTCCGAAATAGCTTGACCGATTCTCATGAAATTTTGTGAGCTTATTGAGTAGGTCTGAGAATCAGCCAACATCTACTTTTTATACCCCTCAGTGATAAGGGTGACTCACTCTAATTTTTTTAACTAAAATCACATTATAAAATAGTAAAACAACGTCTACCGGGTCAGCTAGTATAAAATGTTATAAAAATAAGTATCTAAAACTCTTGAGCCGTGGAAACGTAAATTCCTAGACCTTAGTAATTAAATAAGTATAGATCACCTTCTGCACAACTAGTTAGGTATATTTTGTGGTACCAAATCCAACGGTTAAATCTTGCCTTCATAATGTCAGTGATTGAGATTGACGAGTCCTGTTTTAGACAGTTATCTGGCCGAGAGACTCGCGTATGCAATCTAAGATGCCAGATAGAATATAGAGACGTGCAAATGTTATATTTACATCATTTATAACTTATGAGTGTCTTACCATACAGAGAGCTATCGGCTTTTTAACCCCCGACAGCAAAAGAAATGGTGTTATAATTTTCCCCGACAGTAAAAGGGGAGTGTTATAAGTTTGACCTGTCTGTGTGTGTGTGTGTGTGTGTATCCGTGTCTGTTCAAGTCATCATAACTTCTCAATGAATGCACCAATAAAGATGAGACTTTTTTCTTTAAACCTAACGTGATCGATATTTTTGTTAGCCACATTACAGATACATCTTGTGAGATTACATTTATGATTTTACACTTATTATTACTATTAAGGTAGATTTATTACAATTGTAAAACAATATATATCTGTGACAAAGTTACTACCGAATAAATAAACGCCAAACCAAACAAACTCTAGAACTTAATATTGTCATAAACTGAATCAGAATTGGGATTGAACCACACGATATGTCGTGGGGTATCGCGTTAAGCCTCTGCACACATTCGACTAGCTTGTGTGGGTTTAGGCTTTTTAATTTCTTGGTGTTAGTGGAGTCATCTCCGAAAATCCATAAGTACCTATATAAGTAGAAATTGGATTTTAAGGTAGACTTAATAAGAAATGTAGCTACTCGCGTTAATTGACAAGTGTACTTTTTATGGTATTTAGGTTTGAGAAATTTGTGAGCGTCTTTGCTTAAAAAAATGTGTGCCCAAGCTTGAAACAAGGCCAATGACATATCAATAATTAAAACAATAAAGACAAAAGTAAAGAAAAAAACTACAGATAACCTTAGCAAGTTAACAGTTTTAACACTTAAGTAAATTTTTTGTGCAAATAATCAGGGAAATTCAACTTTCATGGCATTATGTATAATTTAGTTCAGTTAGAGTGCACAAGTATTCATTTAAAAATCCATGTATTTTCTCGATTTAGCCAAATCTAACTTGATGAGCTGAGGTGAAGATGCTACCGTTACACCTAAGAATCTGAAATTACTTAATAGTGATTGATAAATGTCAAATCAAACTGTAAAATAAAAAAAACGTGAAAAACACAAGGCTGTATGGCTTAAAGGTCTTTGCCTGCCGATTCAGACATATCAACTAACAACTACTTAACAAGATAATACGTGTGAAGTCATGCACCTTCTTGATATTAAGGATTGTATCTATTATAGTATGATCACTTTAAGATATTCCCTTCTAAATTTTGTACCTACTAGTTTCGAGAGGCATATTAATTAGCTTCATCTTATGATCATATTGAAATCTATTTCTGAGAACTGCCTAAATATCACAAGAAAAAATCTGAATATAAAACTAAAGTTAATCGGTTCTAGTTAAAGGTAGAAAAATAATTACATCATTCATAAAGAAATATGTAGGCTTACAAACATAACAAAAGGCTTTTCGAGGACGCCATAATACGGTAAACCGATTTCTATCGATTTGGCCTTTGACCTTTTGATTGCTTACTAAAATGTCTAGCGTAAAGAAAGTATAGCTAACGTTCGCTTTTAAAAATGGAAAATTTTTTTTTTGATATAAAGTGCAGTAAAACTACAAAAAACCGAATCCGATTTAAATTAAAAAATCATGCGCCTACACAACAATTGGATAACTATTCATCCTCGATTTCATTTAGAAATTAGACCGAGAAATCGATTAAAATACAAAAAAAATATCGAAGATACAATCTCCACCTTTTTTTTTATCGGTTAACAAAGTTAAGTGTACGATTGCATTTAGATAGATCTTATACAGCCATTCAAGATCTGACGTTTTGTGAAAAGGGAGAGAAACCAAACACCAGACAAAAAGTGATCGCCGCCGCCCCAGTAATAGTTGCAACACCAGTAGTTTCACAATTATAATGCCTTCGTTTTATGAAATTGAAGTTACATGCTTAAGTTGTAATATTTCACATACACTGATGTCGGTAGGTGCTTGGTTTCACAATTGTTGAACTGTGTTTGCACTTAGGTCATCCTTAAAATATTTTAATTCTGATAAATAAGATGTGGACTATGCCTGAAATAAACTTATCTTATTTATTAAAAAAATTGTATATAGCGCAAGCAGGCACTTACTTACTTAGACAAAACGAATTAAAATGTTCAAGAAATAAATCATTAAAACCTAATATAAAATCAATAATATTTTGATTTGAAACCTTAACACAATTAAACATTCTTGTAGTAATTCCTAAGATTCAATTTTACAGTCGCATTAATAAAATTGAACTGAAAATAGCGTCCTCTTTCGGTTAACAAATAGAAGATAATTTAAGATCAAACAACAATAAGGATAATTTTAGAACGAAATGTCGCTTCTGTACTTAAATAATAACTAACTTTGAAGACGGCAATGGAATAATTTGTTTATCAAAGTAATTCAGTATTAAAGAACAATGAAAGAACTTACTTTCCTCGTTCTTTGAAACTTAATTAATCACGGATATTTTATTGTATCAAAATACTTATTGCTTTTCTGTCATATTTTTTTCTTTCTTTCTTTAAATTTTGGCCTTCACGTTAGTATTTCGCCATTCGTCAAGTAGAAATTTGCATCAAATTTTATATCAATTATAATTAGTCATCAGTCACAAGTCGTCAGTAAGTCATGTCAGGCTCTTGGGTAAAGCGGCGGCCTCATTACACAAGCTCATGAGGAGATTTGGCGGTAACGAGGAAATACACGATACGCTAATTTCTTCATGATTATTTTATTTTTACTTTTACTTTTACTGAACAAAATTATACAAATTGACTAATTTTACTCAATATCATCACAAAATTCAATAATTATGACAAAATTTAGACCAACTTTTCTTTCGATGGCGCCAAAACTCTTCTGGCTACTAACTCCTGTAGGAGTACATATTACGGTGACCACGAAATAACTTACCTTAAATCAAGCGACTTGGTGTTTCATTTGTAGATTAATTGTTTAATAATTTTTAATGATAAAACCTCTCGACCCTTGTGACGAAACGTGAAAACTATACAGCCTACAAATATCAAATTTGCCTTTTGTACAAACTTATTTTGTTTTGAGTACATGGTATAAAGATAAAAAAATAAAATCATAGATGTTATCGCCTCTGTGGTCTAGCGGTCTGGTCTTGACTTCTTGAGGTTCGATCCCCGGGTTGAACATCAAAAATTTAGAAAATGTATATTTTTAATTTTCTAATAAAAATAATGTTGTCTTGGATTGGATATGTACCCGGTTGGCGTGGGACTTAGTGTCTTCGGCTAGTCGTGGGTGCCCTGGTTGTGCCTCTCTCTGCCTACTAAATCGGGGATATTGGCGTGAAGATACTTACTTATAGATGTCATTAGTCGTCACTATTTTAAGGCCTGGATTTTGAAGCGCGTATATTCATCAGCCCTATACTCCAACACGGAACACGATAATATAACAGTATACCACTGAGATTTGGTAAGGTAAAACTTTCGCTTCCACTTAGTTATGAAATCATCTAACAACCGACTACCAAGAGACGATGGGGTCGTCACATCCCAACACGAACAAAGTTACAACCATGTCGAATCTCTTTTCTTTATTTGATAAAAAAAGTTATAATTTACCCAAGATACAACACAAAGAAGTTGCTGCTACATCCATACTTCACCCGTATATTAAAATTTATGAAATAACAATCCTCGGTCCCCTCAGGCGCTCTTAGAAGTGAAACACTTTTATAAATGGCGTATATTATGAGCAACGTCCCGTTTTCGTATTTAATCATATTCTATCTAATATTTTAGTTGTTGAAAACAGTGTGAAAACATTGTTTCAAATATCTAATATGTTTAAGCTTTTGACTTAGTCTCATTGACAGTTTTGTGTTAACTTTTGTAGTGCCTACCTATTCAAATTCTCTAACATTTTCAGATATTTCCATAAAAACAAAATCACAAACTATAATTCTGAAGAAACACATGTAAATCGAGATATTTCTAAGCTACAGAATTATCTTGATTATATCAGATTACAAATAAAACAACTCACCAAAATCTGTTTATTCGTTATTTTTGTTTTGATTCACAGACATAAATATTTCAAATCACTTTTTTCGTCAGGTGCTAAAAATAGGAAAAAAATATCGTAAAGTTGTATTGATTCTTTTAAGGAATAAGATGGCCAAAAAGGACACAGCTCCCATATAATAGTAAGGAGGCAATCCTGGCCATGGAAATATAGATGTGTTATGAGCGTCGCTGTTCTAAGTTACTTTTTTCTTGACAAATTTCACTTTAAACCAAATAATGTATTTGTATGATATTTCAAACATGAACAACTAAAATTTATAATAATTGTAATTGAATTTGACGTAGAGATATATGAACAATATTATAAACACGAAAGTCCATCTGTCTGTTGCTCTTTGACGGATAAATCGGTAATCGCTAAATCGATTTTGATGATGATATGTATATAAGTAAAGACCCGATTTCAAACATAGCCTATTTTGTCATAAACCCCCAAAGGACTATAAAATAAATGAAAGTTTGTATGAAAGTTGTAACTAACCTGCGCTGACGAAGTTGTGAACAAACAGCTTGTAAGTTACAATAAAAGCATATCTCCTCTCATTTCGACTATAGGATCACACCGTAGGCAAAAAAATGTAGTGCTACTAGTCAAAAGGTATGATTTTGTAATCAAATTTATATTTAAGGCCCCATACTCAATCAACCAGAGGAGCCAATCACCGCGCTCCCCCGTTCCATGATTACTATGAACAATGGCGCTCTAAAGTAAACGTCTTCAGCCATAAATCACTATTTTTGACACTATAAAAGTAATTTGAAAAAAGTATAAAAACTGAAACACTTATCTTTTAGGTATAGTACTTATCTATGTTTATATTAAATCTGGTGTCGATATTTTCACAATTGAAGTAGACAGAAAGCAAAAGCTTTCAAAAAAGGATTAACTTTTTGATATATTTCTATCAAGCAAAGTGAAATGAATCGTAATTTAGAAACACTAGTCTAGTAAAGCACATTCATGTTAATGTTGTGTATTTTTGTCACCAAGATCCATGATTGCTTTGTATGAAAAAAAACAGTAAACTGCTGACGTATTTTAGCGTATATGGTCCCTTAAGACACACGCGTGATAGACCGAAAACACATCTAAAATATATTTATATATATTGACCGCCTCGTTGGTCGAGTGGCTAGCGTACTCATCTAATTGCATCGACGAATCGCGAGGCTCGGGTTCGATTCTCGACGGGGGCAGGCATTTGTGTGTTGAACATTTAGATGTCTGCATTTCCGGGTCTGGTTGTTTATTAAATGTATTCCGGTATTTATTTAAGTATTTCTATGTAATAGTGTCGTTGACTAATACCCATAACACAAGCATATAATTTGGTTACTTTGGGGTTAGATTCAATTTGTGTGACTTGTCCAGAGATATTATTAGAGATATTATATATGGCAGTAAGCACTCTATTTACTATATGGAAATAGTTGAATACCGTAGTGTGTATTTTGAATGATTGGGTAAACAAGTTGTGACATAATATGATGGAGCGACAGCCAAGAGCTTGCTCGTTTCACACGTATCGATTTGCTGCAACTGAGGTGGAATTTGAGCACCCTTTTGTTGCCTTAACCTTTACTAAGTTCATGAATGACGGATGAATTTTGAATGTTCTTTTTTCAGTTTTTGCGATAGCGTTAGCATCTGCCACCGGGTTAACTGATTTAGCGAACTCAGGTTGTATTATTTAAAGTTTAAGATAAATCGTTGTAAAAGTCATGGCAGGATCATGGGTAGCGAGTGACATTTTCGTTGGTTTATTAAGACTGGCACTTACTTCTTCCTAAACAATTATTATCTATTATTATAAAATGCATAAATTCAAAATCCAATTAAGTTAAAATTAGTCATATTAGAGTCTTAGCCAAAGTGAAAGCACCGTTGCCTAAGCTCATCGAAGACAATATGTGGTAATTATAGGAGTACTTTAGACGAATTAAATTAGTCAGAATATAATTGGTTTTGTTTTTAATTCTACTCCAATGCATTTTTTATTATCTGTAGAAATGTCGTTTACAAACTAATTTCACAACACTACACGTGTTTCCTCTCTTTCTATTACTTTAAAAAAGAAGAATTATAATTACTTTGGTACAGGACCAACTTCCAGGCTTGTTGCAGAGATCAGCATCTGGAAGAGAGTTCGGAGTAAACTGGTTGATTTACTTCGGTTTTAAAAACAAGGAAACCCTATGTTTTAAGTTTGAAAATAATAGTAATTGGTAGAAAAACCGGGGTGTGAATTTTTAGGGTTCCTTACCTCATAAAGAAAAAACGAAGACCTTGTAGCATTATGATGTCCGTTCATTCGTTTGTAAGTAGAGCAAATCTTTGATGAAATATATTTTCCCAGTCAACCCGTTGAAGGAAAACAATAAATGAAATAAGTAGAACTGGTGTACAAAACTATACCAAATATAGTAATGCATATACATACAAAACATACTAAAATATAACAACATACAAGGAGCTTATATAGCCCTTAGAAAAAGTTTCTTTAAATGTTTTCTGAGAGAAACAAAGGTTTGACATTCACGAATTCCACTAGGAAGTGAGATCCGTAACCTTCCAGCATGGAATAAGAATGAGTGCCAATAGACAGCAGAATGACTTGTTAAATATCGCAACAGGGTACGGACATACGAATGACAAAAGTGAATCATGAGAATCTAAAAAAAAAGACAACGGATGAAATAGTTTTGAACAGCAAACAAAGGATATGAAATTTTCTGTTTTGCTGTATTGAAAGCCGCAGTTGAAGTTTAGTCCAAAAAATCCATAGAAATATGGTCAATTTTTTTTTAAACCGGAAACGAAATAAATACGGAGGTATTGCAGCTTTCAAGTTTATTCACAAACTTCTGAGCGGCATCAATAATGGGAGTAAGTAATAATGGGAATTAAAATGGTATGCATCAAATAAAATTTAGTTTTAATGGGTAAAAAAATTTGGAGAGGCATAAGGAAATGAAATATGTAATGTTTTTTTGAATTAATTAACTAACGTGGGGGTTTAAAGGTAGATCATAAACGAAACGAAATTATTAACAAAATAAATAAAAGGTAGAGGTATAATGTTATAATTTAAATACGGTTTAACAACATAATGATTTAATTTAAGTGTATTTGATTTTTAAATTTGTTTTTTAGTTTTATTTTGTTTTTTGTTTAAAACTGTGATAATTAAGGTTTTGTTCGTCGCCTCGTTGGTTGAGTGGCTACCGGCATTTGTGTGATGAACATTCAGATGTCTGCATTTTCGGGTCTGGGTGTTTATTGCATTTATTCTGGTATCTATTTACGTAGGTATGTCTATGTATTGGAATCGTTGGCTAACACACGTAAAACAAGCTATAATTTGCTTAATTTTTGGTTAAATTTAATTTGTGTAACATGTCTAGAGAAATTTATTTGTTATTAATAATTTGTGTTCTCGAAAATACTACTTACTATAATTTTTTTGAAAATTGTCTCAATCCAGCTATGTCTGTGTTCTTCAGAGAAATAAATGGTTAAACTAAGTGTAGTTTAAAACACTGTTAGCAAAATGATATCACGTACAGATGTAATCACAGTGGATAGAAAGAGGTTATTCGATAATTTTGCTGCATGAACGAGGAAAGAACGTTAAAAACGTGATGTAGTAGAGCACTGCAACGTTAGATCATACTGGGCCAACTAACGGCCCGCTAATTGAAAAGTAAATATTACTTTTATGCCATGGCCACACTATAACTCATAGACGGCATATGCCCTATAGTTCATCTAAGCAAACATAAATGCAGCTAAGTTTCAGAAAACCTTGCTTGTCATTAAGAAAAAATGTTTTGTTTGTGAACGCTATTAGCATAGTTTTACCTACACCGCACCATCTTTGTCAGTTTCGGCGATAAAGATCTCATTTCCGCCAGGTGCCTATCGCCAAGCAGCGAGCCGTAGCCATCCAAACAGCCCATCCAGTAATCAGAACGCGTTAGATGTAACAGTCCAATCCAAGTAAATAATGATGTCTCGTGCTGAGCACTCTGCTTGCTCATGAAGTCCGGTGAAGTTGTAGGAATCAACAGGATTTTACACATAATTTTTTTATACGATTTAATGCAGTACCAAATGAATATTATAAGACCTTTTTGTAGTATGGTATACGATAGTTAGTTAGTATTTTTTATGATATTGGAGGGCAAAGAAGCAGACGGATTTCCTGATAGTAAGGAATTACCCCACAAACCGAAACACGTCATGACGTTATGGCGGCAGGAATAGGTAAGACGGTGGTACCAATCCGGGTTAGTCGCTGCGAAACTCTACTACCTCGTTAGTCTGATATCTCGGTGTTAGTGTATATGCTCGCCTTTTACGAGCTGCCTGGCAGGAAGGCAGATGGTCTATTACTGGTATAAAATTCTAGCAATTAGTGTTAAATTGAATATTTGTACTTATTTGTGAATTAACTTAAAACAAATCAAGGATTTGTCTAATCTATAGTATCTATCGTCTGCTTTTAACGAAATTTCATAATTATGTTAAAAAGTATTCTTATATTACACTTTCACACACACGTTTCCCGTGTTGGTCCAAGTCCACTGAGTAGAATAGACCTGACTATGTGTCAGGCAGTTCGTAAGAGGCGACCTCTGGTTAAAAGATAAGTCTGACCACTAGTAGTAGAGTTTTTATCTTGCTTACACCCGCCATCATAATGACTATGATAGTTCTGGCTAGGAAGGTTGGATAGCCTGTAGACTTGCATAATAAACCTTACATCTCAGCTATAGGACAACGACGTACATGTCACAGATGTGATTTATATGGGCCGTGATGATCTCTTACCAAAAGGCAAGCTGTGAATTCGCTAAACTCCCACATAAAAAATATATTCATTGCACTGGAAAATCTATGCTTTTTAATAATAATAGAAACTGTCAGCCGCTTCATAAAATCTTTTGTTTCACTAAACTGTTACAAAAGTTGAGCAGTCCTGTCACATATAAAAACGTTGGCAGCGTTGTTCGATTGTAAAATTTATAGTTCACTTTTAGTGGTGTGTTGGGAAGGCATCTGTTATTCGTATTTTTTTTTGGCAAGGGATAGCAGATTTTAAAATATTAATAGTTCAGATTTTTCCTCTTTTATTTAAAAACTAGCTGTTCCCGCGAACTTCGTTCCGCCAGTTCAGTTTGTATGGGAAAAATTCAAATGTTGTTTTTCCCAGTTTCCTCACAATTAAACAAGATAAAAAGTATCCAATGTCCTTTTCCCGGTTTTAAGTTACCTCCCTACCAATTTTTTAGCCTAATCGGTTTAGCAGTTCTTGAGTTATAAATAATGTAACTAACACCACTTCCTTTTATATATATAAGATATATATTTTTATTGGAAGTTAGTACTTACTTGTTTATATAAAAACAAGCAGTACACCTGGTGGTAAGAGATAACCGACTCAAATAGAAACTATGAATGTATCCGAGGCAACGTTTTTTAATTTTTTAAATAATAGCAATATTTATCTATACCTAACTAGCTGTTCAGTCGCACTTCGTGCGTTCAGTTTGCATGAGAAAAATTGAAATGTCATTTTTTTCTAAATTTCTCTCCGTCGAACGGGGTAAAAGTATCCTGTGTCTAACTACTATTTCTAAGCTTCCTCCCTATGCCATTCTTCAGTTATAAATACTGTGACTAGCATAAATTTATTTTATAGGTCATCATCGCCTCTTTGGTCTAACGGTCCGGCGTCGGACATGACTTCTTGAGGTCCCGGGTTCGATTCCCGAGTCGAACAAGTTGCAAACTAGAAAATTTGCATCTTCAATTTTCTAATAAAGATCTAAGAAATAACGTTGCCCGGGATTGGATATGTGCCCAGTTGGCGATAGGCTTACCGCCTATCACATTAGGGGACTTAATGTCTTCGGCTTGTCGTAGGTACCCTGGCTGTATCTACTGTCTGTGCCTACTTCTTCGAGGATATAAGCGTGAAAATACTTTTTCTACAAAAAAGTTTTATTTAAATGAAATAATTTATTATTGTTTATTAAATAATATATTTGCTTATGTAATAAAAACGCCAAACCCGTCATCATGGCGTGCCGCTAGTATAAGTGTTTATATCCGTCCAAGAATGCCAAAGGTCTTGAATTGTAAAGATACGCATAAAAGTCTGTTAATTACGTTCGCATAATATCCAAACTTTGCAGTTTCCAGCTCATTAGTCCAAATTTTACCAATCCTCTTTTACTGTTCCAGCAATTATAATTCGGGATTCACTCTCATTAATCATAAAACAAGTTTAAACTTTTTGCTTCTTTAAGTATGCGCTGAATTTATTATTCAAATTAAATTATGTTTAATTTCTTTATATTTGCATTATTTTGATTACTTCGTATTATGAACTATTTCGTAACATAAATTTATCTTTTAAGAGCAGGTAAAAATCAAAATAGGCCGCTTAATCAAGGAGTCATATGTACAGTAACTTTATGAATAGTACCTATAAACTCTGTAGTAACTTTATGAATTTGATTGTTGTCAAAACTGGTAGGTTTTGATTATTAAAAATAAAGGTATAATAATATAATATAACGTAATATAATATTGAGATTGCTCCGGTCTCCTTTGCAGACCATCTGCTTTCCTGCCAGGCAGCTCGTAAAAGGCGAGCATAGGCTTACCGTCAGTAACATCGTGACATCTGACTAGGTGGTAGAGTTTTGTAGCGACTTGCCCGGATTGGTACCACCGCCTTCCCTATTCCTGCCGCTATAACGTCAGTGCTTGCCGTTGAATTTTTTGTTCGAGGTCTTCCATCCTGGCTTAAGGTTGGCAACGCACCATTATCACCTTCGCTGTCTCTAGGCGGCATGAATTTTTACCATCAGGAAATCCATCTGCTTGTCTGTCTACCAATATCATTAAAAAATAAAGATAAGTATAACATATTAGGTCTGTTTGTGTCATATTTTCAAGATAATATCTTATTCATACAAATATTGTAAATGCAGCGGAGCAATGTATAGTGTGATTTTTGTGTCCTGAGATATCTAGGAGGACGGAGAATAACAAAAGATACATTGTATCCTAGATAAAAAATATCAAACAGGTTCTAGTAAAAAATATAAAACAATGCACTAACACAAATATACTGAATCTAGAATTCAATTAATAGTTGCTTATTTTCTGATTGCATCAGAAATGAAGTACAAACAAACACTAAGAAAATCACAAATTCAACGAATACAGTGCTACCTACTTGTCAGTAAACAGCGTTTCCAGTGAGACGTTATTTGTTTCTGATTGAAGATTCAACATAGAAAACAGAGACAACAACAAAATAAAAAAAGGTTTTCCCTCAGAATTCCATTTTAGGTGCTCACACATTAAGAACTGACATCGGAATGACGTTTCACAAAAGAGAAATTTAGTTGAAAGTCTTTGCACCATCACGAATGAAGATAGTCGTGTTTTTTCGTAAATAGTAAACTTCGTATTACCTATGACTAAATTGGTTAATTTAGGTGGTAATTAGTTCATTTTTGTCCAGTTTAACTGCACGAGTGTAATAATTATGAAGAAATTAG
Source organism: Calephelis nemesis (assembly GCA_002245505.1). NCBI lineage: Eukaryota > Metazoa > Arthropoda > Insecta > Lepidoptera > Riodinidae > Calephelis > Calephelis nemesis. The sequence goes on along the minus strand of NJDD01005130.1, from coordinate 44,290 downwards.
TGTATTGTATATTTTCTCGCTGCCGCCAAATCTCACTAAATGAGCTGGAGTAACAAAGCCACCGCTTTACTCAAGACCCTGATGTAACTTTGCATATAAAGACTTTTGACTGAAAATGAAAGAATTTATTAATACGGAAGATGGCAGCATGGCCTAAAGGTCTTAGCCGCCCCCAGAAGTTAACTTAAAAAAAAAGAAATTTAATTAAGATTTTGACAACTGAACCAATAAGTTGGAACAAATTACCAGGTCAATAAATATTAACTTCCCTCTTACTCAGGCTTACTCATCTTATATTTTTGTTAGCTAAATTTTTGAAACTTAATCATATCAAACCCATCATGTATGAAGTAAAATTTATCTATTGTAATGTCATATGTCTATATGTCTAACTTGCTTGAGCATAATTTATAAACTTATGACGTTTACCCTACCTGCTGTAACTTAAGCAACCTTGTCTTTTTACTAGTAACCATATTACGAGTCGCTGGTTCAACGATGGTGTTTAATGTATGGACATTCACGCGGCAAAAAAGCTTTATTATTGCGTGCCTCTCTCAACCTCGACGTTGGCAAAATCACCGTAATCTCGGTGGAGTCCAAAAACCCCAAATATTGAATTAAATTGACACTATGTTAATAAAAGACTACAAAATTCATTATTGTACTCAAAACTTCAAAAACCTAAATTGACATTTCTATTCATGAAGTTTTTATAAGTAATAATTAGTGTTCGGGCTCAATAGTGATAAATACAAAAACTTCATGAATAGAAATATCAGTTTAGGTGTTTCAAGTTTTAAATACAACAATGGTTTATACGGTGAAAGTTTTCTAAAATAAAAAGGTAATTTCACACTGCAGAATAGCACTTCAACGAAACACGTGGCGTGATAATTTATTATGAAATGGTGACATGAACATGGAACTCACGCGATGTAATATCTGCTTCTGTTATGTAGTTTACTTCCTCATTCATATAGTAATTTTAACTGATAGGCAAAGTTAATTAATTCCATTAAGCCTGCACATTTAAATTTGTCTGTTATAACCATTATTCTGAACTGTACTGCCTAAACCCTACTTTTTCATGTATAAATTTTAAGTAATAGGCAAAGTTAATTAGTGCCGTGAAATTTTAATTGATAGGCAAAGGTGATTAATTCCCATAAGCCTGCACAATTAATTTTGCCCATGATAACCATTATTCTGAACTTTCATGTATAAATTTTAAGTAATAGGCAAAGTTAATTAATTCCGTGAAGGCTGCACATTTAGTTTTGCCAATGATAACCATTATTCTGAACTGTACGGCCTAAACCCTACTTTTTCATGTATACATTTTAACTGATAGGCAAAGATAATTAATTCCGTTAAGGCTGCACAATTAATTTTGCCCATGATAACAATTATTCTGAACTGTCCTGCCGAAACCCTACTTTTTCATGTATAAATTTTAACTAATAGGCAAAGTTAATTAATTCCGTGAAGGCTGCACATTTAATTTTGCCAATAATAACCATTATTCTGAACTGCACTGCCTACACCCTACTTATTCATGTAGACATTTTAATTGATAGGCAAAGTTGATTAATTCCCTTAAGCCTGCACATTTAAATTTGCCTATTATAACCATTATATTGAAATGTACTGCATAAATCCTATTCATCTAAGTAGTAATTTTAACTGATAGGCAAAGTTATTTAATTCCATTAATCCTGTACATTTAAATTTGCCTATTATAACCATTATTCTGAATTATACTACCTAAACCCTACTCATTTATGTAGTGATTTTAGCTGATAGGCAAAGTTGATTAATTTCATTAAGCCTGCACATTTAAATTTGTTTATTTAAACCATTATTCTGAACTGTACATGCTTAAACCTCACTCATACATGTAGTAATTTTGACTGATAGGCAAAGTTAATTAATTCCATCAACCGCTAAAATTCAAATTTAAGCATTTACCTATTATAATCATTATTCTGAACTGTACTGTCTCAATCCTGCGGTTTCCACTATCTACTTTTTTCGCTAGGTACCAGCAGTGTAGAAGCGCGCGCTACCTTAGCATTTTAATTTAGACAGGCAAAATGGCAAAGCCTTTGCTTTCGGAGGCTTCTCAGCCACCTTCCCACCTATGACTTCTCGCCTTATCTGCTTCTTGCATTTTTTTGTCTAAAATTGAAGCAACTTAGGAACATCATTTTCGGTCGATTTCGCTTGCTCGAAAGCTTCCAAGCCCGACTTCAGACTTACATTTACACTTAGACAAACAGCTAAAATACTTTTTAAATCAACATTTCTTTGTAATTCATATTTTATGAATAAATGAACGTTCTTACAATTATTTAAACACGAATTAGTTATTTAATAGGAATGAATACCAAAAGCTCATTAACAGAAACGTCAATGAAGGTGTCCTGTCGTTTGAAGCTTTGAATACAAAGCTCGGTAAGCGGCGAAATGGAAAGGTAATTTCACACCTCTGAATAGCACTCCAATGAAACACGTGGCTGTAACAATTTATTGTGAAATAGTGGCATGCACATGAAACTGACGCGATGTTATGTCTGCTTCTGTGTTAATATTGTTGTTTAGTTTGGTTGCAGTACATGATGTTGTGTCTCTTATCAATATTTATAAAATTATTCCTTGTTGCTCTAAAACTTCTAATTCTTGTGTGGTCAGATAACAAACAAAGGGTTCTCCTGATAGTAGGAGATTACATACAACAGAGGGACATGGTATTATTATTATGACAACAGAAATAGGTATGGCAATCGGCCAACAGTGTTTTTTTTTGTTAGTGATCCGTTTGACCTCATTTGCCTTTCACGAACTGCTTGTAGGAAGGCATATGGTCTATTCTATATGGGAAACCTGGACCAACATGGAGACCACAATATAACTTTGTTTTTGTCATAAAACACTTATAATTTTTTGCGCAATTACTTTTGTTCTACTTATCATTCTGCTCTGGTGTTGATATGGGCTCCCACGTAGAACATAGACTTTCTAAAGCTGTGTCCGGCAGTTTTTAAGATGACTTTGCATATTCCAGCACTAGGTCTCCCTGAGTACTTATATCCCACCATATTAATCTTGTATATTTGTTTTGTCCATCTTTCATGTCATGTCACGCATTTTGCGTTGCTACGGTCATGTCAAAGTATGTCACATGTCATACTTTGACATGACCGTAGCAACGCAAAAAGCCTCATCGAAACTTTTTTTTATACCGACTTTCTTAGTTATCTCGCTATTGTGAATGCGATTAGGAAGTAGTACACATTACATTTTATACTTACATTTTATTTTTTATCCTACTTCCGTCCGTGTATGACATAAATAGCTATCCTATTCACGAAGTTACATTGGGTTATGCAGTGGAGTTATGCAAAGCAACTATAGCACTTTGAGACAAAACCTAAGTTTGAATAAGCTTTTCCAGTGCTCATTTTTATCTAAAAATACTCTCGCACAATTTCACTAACTTGTTTCAGCACTATATCGTTGTCTCTAGGTATGCTTTCTAGCTACGTCTCTTTCAAATAACTATAGTTCAACACTAAATCGTTGGCTCTTGGTATACTTTCTAGCTACGTCTCTTTCAAATAACTATAGTTTTTTCGCATCAAAAAGTAAGCCTCTTTCACAACCAGTATAATATGCAGGACGGATGAAGTAGAGCCCAAACCCACAGCATCGTTTGCGTGAACTAAGGAAATATATATAATAATAAATAATTGATCATAACCTTCAAAGGATTTGTACAAGATAAACATGAAGAAGTGTGCTTTTATCATAAAACCAAATAATTTGATGTCTACTCGCACACATATTTCAATAGTATATATACATGGAATTCACAATACGTAACAAGGAGCCGTCAGTCTACTAAAATGTCCCAAAGTTCCTCATGTAAGACCCTATCAAACGCTTTCTCAAAATGCATAAACCCACAGAGAATCATCTACCCACAGCCGCAATATGTTACTGGGTGAAAACATCTGATCTATAGTAGAATTTAGTACTTACTAAATTCATATAATTAAATGCACAATCGACTTCAACTGTTTCATTGCGTACATCGCGATTTGATCATCTTCGTTCGGAAGATGTCAAATGGTTCTGAATCGGTCCAATATAAATTTCATCAACATCTTACTTTAAGTTTTAAGTAACACTTAATAATGCCTTTCTTGTCGATTTACGTCTCTGAATTTTTATTTAAACAAAAATGTTAATTAAATGTTACCTCAAAACCACTACTCGTGTTATTATAAAATAAATTTGGGACCACCTCAGAATTATGCTCTTTCTAAATAATTACCAAAATTGGTTAGTCATTGGAATATTCGAGTAACGAACAAAAAAAAAACATACAGGCGAATTGAGAACTACCTTTTTTTGAGCTAAATAGAAACGTACAATCATGATATAGATTACCCATTCAGTAACGATGAATACCAAAAGCTCATTAATAGAAGTGTCATTTATATTGTATTTCGTCGTTTGAAGCTTCGAATACAATGGAGTTAAGCGGTGAAAGTTATCTGGAATGGAAAGGTAATTTCACACCGCTGGATGGCACTCCTACGGAACACGCGGCTGCGATAATTTATAGGGAAATGGTGACACATTGAACTCACGCGATGTTATGTCTGTTTCTGTGTTATTATTGTTAAGTTCATACATACATAAATATATCTTCACGCTAAGTTAATAAGTAGATAGGCAGAGAGTATCGAGTGCCAAACGTTACAATCCTGGCATACCTATCTGGCTTCCTCGACATTTACTACTTTTTTCATACAAACGCGCCGGTCACGAAGAGTTCTGACACCATCTTCGGATAACACCTTTGGAATATCAACCTAGGTCTCCCCGGGTATCTACATCCATCCACATTTGCAATGTATATCTACTTTGTCAATCATTCTTCTTTAATTTTTTGCTCATGATGGAACAATCAGTGCATGCCTTTTCTCATTTTAACACCAACGTTCGGATCACTCTATTACGAATGCTGTCAGCGAGCGTTACACTTTAATAAAACAAACAAATAACAAATTAAAAAGTCCTTTAACACAGCTTTTAAAATGCTTTCTTCTAAAAAAATACAAATTAATTATGCTTTAATTATTAATGTATTTCAGCATAAAAGAAAACATTTTTATCATCTAAACTGCTTTAGAGTTTTTGCAAAATCAAAGCTCCAAGACCCGTTCTTTTTATCCTCTTGTGCCACTCAACGTCTTGCTTCCGGCTACACTCCTTTTGTAGTGATACTTTCCTTATAATTACGGAAATTGCATCAAAGTTTAAGCAAAGAAACCGGAAATTGCAACTTATTAATCTTACTTTTACAACAGCTTTTAACTACTACTGAATAAAAAGTTAATAACTTCATAATACGTATTTTCTATAGTAGCTTGACGTTATTTACCAGAATAATTTAGTGTTTAAACTTTTGTTATGTTATAAAGACTTCTTAATATTTTGTTAATCACTGAAATAAAGTTTTTTTTTGGGATAGCTCTGACTGGATTGACCAATATTTTTTTTGTTTATCAGGGCAATATACAAAGGCATACAAAGTTGCGCAAGTTCAGCGATCTCTGTATGCAATATCATCCATTCTCCGGTTGTGTTTTTAAAATACTTTAATTTTTTTTTACATCTAGACACAATGTTTTTTTTTTCATACAGACCAAATGTTTTGTCTATTTTAGTACGCATCCTGTTAATTTTAAAAAAATATGAAAACATTATACACAGAAATTTTCACCTTATTTTTTTATGTAAGAGGTCTGCGAACATGCACACAGATCTTTTGATGGTAAGAGATAACCGTGACCTATATACGTAAAATGTACGCATATAAGTTAACCTGTAACAGAAAATAGACCTTAAAACATACACCCACAAGACGTGTGAACAGGCTACACCGAATAATGTATAAAAGAAATGCATCTGTTTAATGGGTTTGTAATTATTTAAAAAAAACCAATGTATTCTAACTTGTTCTTACAAAACAATGTAGAGTAAGAAAATTGTCATATTGAATATATGACAATTTTATTATCTAAAACTAAACATGATATCAACAAGTGCTTTGAAGTATTGATATGAACACAAATACATGGACCACTTATACAGAGTATTATTCATTGATTTTTCGGTCCTTTGCCCGACAGTAATTAATATTGAATGAAAGGAACCTCCATTGTTCAGTTACAATATGAATTGTTTCGAATTTCGTATTTCATGTTGAGCGAGAAAGCATACCTAACTAGATAATTATTAAAATTTGTCAATTTATTTTTACCTAACATTGATAAATCAATAAATTTCGACCCTTTTTTCAAACTGAGAAGGCAATTTTTTTATTTCTGTGTATTGTAATCTTTGACTAACACCCATAACAAAAGTATACAATTTGTTTATTTTGGGGTTGGATTCTGTATGTGGGACTTGTCCAGGGATATTTATAATCTTTTATTATTACTATTAATGATAAAATTATATTTGTTTACAGGTAATAATGCTGAACAATATGTGGCAGTTCTGACAGTATGTAAAAACCGCGTTTAGAATGAATTATCAATTAGCCCACAATTCATAATATAGTACAATGTGTTGCAGTGTTTCTGGGGCCCTATCCTGAACGCATAAATCAGTTTTATTTACATGTTACGTCATCTTATATATTAT
>NJDD01005130.1:0-36847 GCA_002245505.1 Calephelis nemesis | reverse complement strand
GCGTTGATTTAGCCGATAGAGGCTTCGTCAGGCATTATAAAAAGTGAACTCCTAATAGCGAGATCAAACGATCGCCTATAATTACTATATTTCAACTTGCCTCGGCTTCACACGGTTATGAAATATATGTATATTTTATAGTATATGTATAGTATTCCTGTTCAGTCACTTTTACTATAAAAAAACCGCATCAAAATCCGTTGCATAGTGTTAAAGATTTAAGCATACAAAGGGACGTATGAACAGAGGAAGCGACTTTGTTTTATACTGTGTAGTGATATCCTCTCTATCTTACATCTGGGGTCTTAGATCAAGACAATAGGCTACTCTAAACTCTAGCACAGTATTGCTACATAGCGTTACTGCACTGAATTTTACTACCTAGTTACGACTGCACTAGTGGAAATATCTGGTACCTGCACGATTTTCAAGTATCCTACTAATATATATGCCACTGTAGTGACATCCTAATGTCATCCAAATTCGTGATGTAAAGACTTCATAAAAATACGTCGTGAACTCTCCGACTATTAGCGTTTTATTGGCAGTTGACTAATAGTCCAGTCATTTGGTAGTTTTACCTGGAAAGTTTTCCGGGAGTTTTGAAAATTGGTTTATTTATAAATTTGGGGAGCATACCCTCGTATATACATACGACACGACATTGTATACGACATACAAAACGTCTGTTGAAATGTACTTTGTGGCGCTCGTACGCCAAAAGCTATTGATTTTATGAAAAAAATTATTAGTACATAAATTGTAGGAAATTTTCTCTAGTTTAATTTTGTACATAGATATTTCTGTCGTAAAATGCGTCGGAAAAGAGATATATCCAAAAAACCGTTTATAGGCGCCATATTGCGGCGCGAGCGGCGGGGGTACGAGGTGGCAAAGTTGAAATTCGAAAAGAGCATACCCAAATCTATAAATAAACCAATTTTCAAAACTCCCGGAAAAATTTCCAGGTAACCCCCTTTTTTTACCAAATGACTGAACTATAAGCAGATTGCGTCCTCGTTACCGTAATATCGCATTTATTTTTATCTTTTGCCACAACAATAGCTTGGAAGAGGGAAATTTGATGTCGTTATACGAATTATCAATCTGTATTCTTTTCTATAATAATACAGATTTTGTATTATTTAACCCACATTTTGATGTAGGGATGTAACAATTACATCACCTGCTTGTGGATGAAGTAATCTGTTAATACAGATTGCCCGATTGTTTATCTCGCATCCACAACATTAGTTCTTGCTATTGTCTCATTCCGGTTTGAATGGTAGGGTATCCTATAACTTATTTTCGTTACTTCTAAGTCATTTTATTTAACTTACAATGGGGATATGACGACTACATCATCTGCTTGTGGATATCTGTTTATGTATATAGATTGATAATAGATGCATCTGTTTATATAGATTATTTTATTAATACTTAGACTAAGTGTCATGCAACTATAACGTCAGTGCCTGCTATTATCATATTCCAGTTTGGACAGTGGAGTATATAACTAATTTACGTAATTCTTAAGTCGCATTATGTAACCAACAATTTAGATGTAGGGATATGACGATTATATCACCTGCTCGTGCTGGATATCTGTTACTGTAGATTGATGGTAGATGCGTCTGTTTATGTAGATTGCTTTATGATTTCAATAATTCTGACACTAAGAATCCTGCAGCCATCAGTGCTTGTTATTATCTCATTTCTGTTTGGATGGTAGTGTGTCTTATAACGTGATATGTTTAGATGACGTGGTTTATTGCTTTCAGAAAATATTTGTTGCCCGGGATTAGATTTTGCCTGGTTGGTGATAGGCTTGCCACCTATCATATTGTGGAACTTAGTGTCTTCTGGTAGTCGTGAGTGTCTTGGTTATGCACTGCCTACCTCTTTAGGAATATGGGCGTAAAGATACTTACTTACTTATTGAAAACAAATAAATACCATTTTTAAGAAAATGCTTTTTTGATTGCAATTTGCGTTGTAGAATGAAGAAAGCAGCTGTTATAATTTGTCAAATCATCGTCTAAAATTGACATTTAACCAATAACATGCTAGACGTGGATGACGTGGCAGTATGCGATTGGTTGAGAATCCAATTTTTACAAGAATTAAAAGTAGTTTTGTGTTGTAACATATTTTTAACGATAGTTATTTTTTGTCGGTAACAGTAATTGTTACTTCTTTCTCTATGTTGGTTCCGGGCGTCTATGAAGAATAAAAACTACTAACTTACCTAGTCGGCAACACTTACTTAGGATGTCTAAAATACCTACGCAAAAACCTAACCCTATTAGTCAAAGACCAAATACAACTAATCATTACACAGTATAAATCAAAATCGCTTCCTCTGTCCCTTTGTATGTTTAAATATTCCAAACTAGCCAATGGATTTTGAAGCGTTTTTTTTTAATAGATAAAGTTTTTAAAGAGGAAGTTTCAAATGTATATCTTATAACAGTGCGAAGCCGGGGCGGGTCGCTAGTTTTTGATAAAAAGAAGCAAAGCAAAAGCGAAACATTTAACAGTAATTAAATATTTTATGGAATGCTAATAAAAATTGGACGTCGAAAGATAATGCAATAGTACATTATTTATAAGTTTAAAAAGCGTCCATAAAAGAACAATTAAGGTGACACTGATTCCTATTTTTCCGGAACGATGTCAAAATACTCTCCACGTCGGGAAACAATTCAAATACGCCTTATTCGTGTTATTAAAGCGGCCACAAAAGCGTGATAAAGGTGACAATTCCCCTTTTCGTGGGAAAACGTATCAAAAGCGACAGGATTGAACTAACGAGTCGGATCGCAGGTTGACTCATGTTCTTAGAGTTTTCCTTCCTTGTAACCCCTAAGGGCACATTCCATTTTCAACCATGATTGCCTTTTGTATGTGTTACGTAAGCAGGTTTAAGCAGAAACTAAAACTAGATATCTTTTTTATTTATTTTTTTGTTTTTATTATATTGGAAGGTAAACAAGCAGACTAATTTCCTGATAGTAAGAAATTCCCGCCGCCTAGAGACACCAAAGGTGGTAATGGTGCGTTGCCAACCAGAGGCCGGGATGTTAGGCCCCGAGCAAAATTAAGTTTACCGGCTACCTTACCCTCCGAACCGGAACACGTCGTGACGTTATGGCGGCAGGAATAGGTAAGGCGGTGGTACCAATCCGGGTGAGTCGCTGCGAACTCTACCCTGCCCTGTATATATACTGAATTTTTGGTAGTAAGGAAAATGTAATTAGGTAGCTTCAAGCCTATTAGAAAAACCTATGAAGATCAGATGTACAACCAGGGCTTCCACAACTAGTCGATATTAATCACAATGTAATTAGCAGCAAACCAATAGCCAACCGAGAGCTTATGTAATCTTGGATAAAATGTTTTGGTAGAAAATTGAAAAACATACATGTTGGACATATATACAACGCCACGTGCAAAAGCTAGTTTTTAAGGAGCAAGATGCTATGGTGTGACATTTGAAACAGATCCCAATTTGCCCAGATATAATTCGATTATCACGCTACGCACTGGGACATAGCCGGAGCCTTCACAAAGGCCGGCCACTATCCCGTCATGCATAATAAACACTGACCCCAAACACATATGTAAGAGCTACCAATGTAATTTAAAATAAAGGAGAGGGCAAAATAAAGTGATTTTTTTGGTCTTTAAATATTTCGAAATAGATTTACATCAAGAGTTATTTTTTACCTTTCCCCTAAATTTTAAATTGTTACCAAATATACGTAATAACTTTTAAAAACTTATTTGTTATTCGAATATTTTGACTCAAGCTGTTGCGCGCAACTTCACCTGCAATTAATGTTTTTTTTTTTTGCTTACGTCAAACCTACTGAAATTGCTTTTGTTAGACCAAGAGTCTTATTTATCTATATTTACAAAAATCAATTACTGTTCGTTAGTCTCGCTGAAGCTCGAGAACACCTTAACTGATTTGGATAATTTTGGTTTTGAATTATTTGTTCAAGTCCAGGGAATGTTCAAGAGATAAGAAAAAGAAAAAAAACGGGGAGGAAACTAAGAAAATGAACATTTTATTTTTTTCCATATAAACTGAAGGAATGGAACGATGTTCGCCGGTACAGCTAGTATTTTATAAATTTTTATGGTGGCACTTGTTTTAGAATGACTAAGTTTCATTTCTTTGTCATCTTAAAGGCCGACCAACAACTCTGACATGCATACGAAAAACTGACCCCAAATGCATATGTAAGGCTAATAATGTAACTTTTAATAAAGGAAAGGACTAAAAAAAGTGTTTTTTTTGTTATAAGGGTCTTAAAAATATTCTAATTAACTAAAAAGTTATTTTAGGATTTTCCTTTAAGTTGTCTATAGTTGCTTAAATTATAAAAGAATAGGAACTTTATTAAATACTTGTCCATCATTTGAATATTTTTGAACTAGATGTTATATTCAAACTTGCCGTCATTTTTCTCAGAACTCAGAACTACTAAAATTGCTTCTGTTCTACGAGTTTTATTTCTATCATCGATTTCTACGATATCACAAGATTCTAAAAAACTATCTTTGGTTTATTTACCTAACATTTTATTATATACAAAACAAATATAATACGAGTGACTATGTCAAAATATACCTACATAGATTTCTTCCAGCAAACTTTACATCCAGTTAATCAGTGTATTAAAATAAAATGTTTATTATAACACTTCTATAAGACTCCTTCCACCCGACGCGACCCCTTTAATTAAAATGAGATAAGGTTTGCCTCGACCCGATCTTCTCCACCCCCCCCTTAAAAAACTCACGTAATAAACGGACGACCCTTAAATAATCTCATGTATTTAACATGTTTCTTATAACTTAAGTGCTTACACACAACTAATTCATTTAATATATTTGATATTTTCCATCGTCGGCACTAGGTCAAACTTCCAAATATTCATATTTTTTAATTGACAGTTTAAGTTCTAGCCCTGATGATGCTGTAGGTATAAGCGAAACCGGTAGACTGTTTATAAAATACTAAATTATAAGTGATAAGTAAAACAGTACAAGAATAATTATTTTAAAAATGAATAATTCATTTAAAATGCTCCATACAAGTTTTTTTGCTAATGATGATGACAAATCTAATGATTGGAACGCAACAGTAGATTCTGTAACTTTAAATAATTAAATGTGATAGAACGATTACAAGACCTAAAAATACTTCTTCAAAAAAATAATTCATCCGTCCGAGTAACTTTCGAAGGGTTCAATTTTGCTCTGCTCTTTCTACCCCTTTGATGCCCAACCGGAATCCACATCGTTAAACAAATTTGTCACTTTTTTGCACGGTGGAGCAGAAAAAAAATATTACACAATTCATGATCTTTAAGGCAGAGAGCCTCAATTCACTTGTCTACCTCTAGTTCGCTTCCATAAATATTTATATGAGACTAGGTGTTGCCCGCGTGGTCCCACAGAGGTATATCCCTGATGAGTTAGGCAGAGGCACAACTAGACTAGCTCAAGCAGTCAAGTCCAACAACTAAACCGCTAGACCACAGAGGCGATAGGTACGATATCATGTATCAAAATATAAAAAAGCCACCTTTCGGATCGTGATCTAACTTAAGTATATCCCAACTTGGAAATATGACCATGGAAAAAAGACCATCGAAACCTGTTAGTAATCGGGTAAAAACATACCGTGGAATTATAACCTCATTTTTGTAGTCGGTTAAAAATAAAATTTATAGCCTTACGTACAGTACTACTACTTAAATTATGCGCTTCGGCTTTACTTTTTTTACACTTTATACTTTTGTTTTTAATTTGGCTGACTTAATCTAAATTTAAGCAAAATGATTAGTTATGTAATACAACTCTATACAGACATCTTATAAATACATTCGGATTTTAGAAGCTTGACGAATGCAGCCGAAGTGCATAATTTAAATAGAACTACTGTATGTCACTAAGCCTCTTGTATTAATGTATGTACCTGGGTAATCTGATTAACACGCTCTGGGACATTGACTCACAAAGGCTGACAACCTAACGCATGCATACTGAATGCTGATTCCAACTACACGTCACCGAGATTTGTAAGAGCAACTAATTTCGTTTCGAAACTAAATGAGAAAGCTAAATTAAGTTAGAATTCTCCGTCATTGTGAGCTTAAACCGGCTTCAGTTAAAGTTTGGACCGCAAACCGACAGCAGTTGATAAGACTTCCGTATGACACTTGAGACTGATTAAGGAGACAGCCACTTTAGTTTCAAGATTAAGTTAAATTTGTAAGGTAAAGTTGAATTTCATTAAATGTCATTGTTCTAATTTTATTCGCCCTCAAAACAGATGAGATTCATTGACTAAATTTCTTTTACTGACTAAATTTAGTTTGTTACTTTGTTTTTGCAATTTGAGAATTATCAATTTGTGTCTGCCATATTATAAATTTGTGTTATGACTAATTAAGTTTAGCTATATTGTTACTACTTTTTACTCTTTGAAAATTACTGCAATCTTATAAATCTGTGTTATTACTTAGGTTTAGTTACTAATTTTTGTACTTCGACGATTTCTGCAATCAATAATTAAATTGGTGTTTGACTAATAAAATTTAGGTACTTCGTTACCTACTTGTTTTTGTCTTTCGAGAATTACTACAATCATTAATTAAAATTGTGTTATGTCTTGAATTGTAATTTGTGTTAAGTTTAGTTACTTTGTTACTAGTTTTTGCCCTTCGAGAATTACTGCAATCATTAATTAAATTGGTGTTATGACTAATTAGGTTTAGTTATATTATAACTATACTTTCGAGAATTACTGCAATCATTAATTTAATGAAATGAAATGAAATGAAATGAAAATGAAATGAAATGAAATGAAATGAATGAAATGAAAATTATTTATTTGCGGAATATGTGTGTTAAAAAGTTGTTAATAAGATATTTAAGAATACAACATATTCTACCACATTGTGGTGTGCAAATATTTAGTTAATTTATGAAGTTACACATTTCTATCAACTAGTCAACTACTAAATATATTTGTCTTAATAATTATGTTTAGTTACTTTATTTCTAGTTTTTGTCAGATGAGAATTACTGCAATATAACTTATATTGAAATTGATGAAATGTGTGTTATGCCTACTTCATTTTAGTTCCCTTTGAGAATAAACACAACAATGGCCAACATTTTACATTCCTAGAATTAGTACTACAAGTTATGAAATTCGTATTTATTGTCTTCTTACTTTGCTTCTTAGTTTTGCATGTAGTAATAAAAAAATGCAACGACATTAATTCAAACTATGGACGTATTATTAGTTCAAATTTGTCTTTGATAATACAAAAGACATTTTATGTAATATATAATTTCCAGCTCAAAGTAGTTTAGAATAGATTGATTATTTTCAATTTATGATGTTTCGTATTTAAAAAAAAAAACAGTTTAATATACGTTTCTTTCACTTTATTAAAGAGTATGTAATTAGTAATATACAACTTTTTTTAAAAAAACCTCTATGATATGAAATTTGACAATGTGTATATACGAGCCCTATTATTTTATACTAGCTGACTCGGTGAACTTCGTATCGCTTGACATTAGTAGCTATTAATAGTTTAGTATGGATTGAAATACTGATTTTCCTATTTTCCATGCAACTTCCTATTTTTTCTCTTTATAATATGATCCTTCTCCTGATAATAACAAACAAAAAAAAAAGATTTAGCGAAATTTGTGCATCCGTTCACGCGTAATGCGATGACAACCCGCAATGGGGGTTAATTTTTATATACTTTTTTTATACTCACTTTTTTAGTTACCCGACTAGAGGACCGAACTCAAGACCTCAAAAAGTCAATCACGACGCTGGACCACAGAGATGATTATGATGTTTGGAAATACATATCCATATGTTATGGATAAAATCGACTAATTCATTTTTTCACAAAGTTATCTGTTTGTGATATCAAAAAGTTCTATTTAACTAATATTTCATAATATTAATAACTATTTCACAAACACCATAAAAGTCGCTCTTACAGCGCGTCTTATTGAGGCTACATTATTACATTTCTATTTCTTAAAAAGCTTTTTGAAGTTAGATTTGTATTAGGTTTCCATCTCATTTACAGTGCGGATAGTTGCTAACAGATTTCTGGCTTGAAACTAAAACAAAACTTAGATAAAAGGAGCAATCGTTTGTTCAGTGCAAGTCACGTAGAAACTACGTCGAATGCCATTACGAAAACTTTGTTCCAAAAACTTGTAACAGATCAAGATTACATTCTGACGTAAAATGGTATGATACTTTCCTGGCACTTATTGTTTTGACCTCATACATTATCTTTTAACTTTTATCTATTTTGTATTTCAGATCATTGCTCTCGGTGAAGCTATCTATTTCAATCTCTTTTGTACTTTCTTCTTTAACTTCTAATACATGACATTCGTTTTTTCTATGTCTGAAGTTTAAAAGCCTTCGTTTACTTTGATTTTCATTTCTATACTTTTGTTGGAAATGCCTACAATGATGTTTTCAAGAACATGTCATGTCTAAGTTAGTCTTATCATAACTCCTTTTCCGTCGTGTAGAATGTGATTTTTTTCTCGTTTGTCATTTGCATTATTAAGCTATTGCGTAGCTATTGCGTAGCTATAAAGCTATAGCATAGCTTCTATCGCGGGCCTTGAGCGTAGAGACCGAAACCAGAAATTCCGTAACGATAATAACTCCGCACCCCCCATTCCGACCGGCACAGCGGTGATACTTTTTAGTTTTGCCATCTAACGATGAATAGCAGAACTTTTAATGACTTCTTGATCAGGCTTGTCTATTTAGTTCAGCTACTTGCTTCTAGGTACCATCACTCTTGCTTTTGCAATCTGATCCGAGTGCGACGCTTCTTTTTTATACTTATTTATCCAGAAAAAGGATTTTTTCCTTTTTCTGGATAAATAGAAAAAAAAATATTTTACTACTTTTTTTTATTTATCCAGAAAAAGGAAAAAAAGTTCTTTTAATTATTGATACTATCAAATGGATAAAATGATTGGCAAACAAGGGTAAGGGCTTCTTAATAAAATGTAGAACAATTGCTTTCCTTCCAGGCTGATGGCTTAATACATCTTATATGTAAATGTTTATAAAGTATAATATCTCATGTTCCAAAGTTTGACGCGATCAAATTTTTTTCGAAGCTTCTTGGACATTTTTTATTACAAACACATGTATAATCCTACGTTTTTTTTCTTTTGCAGTAGGCATAGCGTATCGAAAACCAAATATCATGGAGCCAGTCATTTTTTCCTAAAATTTCACTCTAGATCTACCCGGGCACCTTCATCTTTATTCATATTTTGGTAATCTGTCATTTTCCATTCTTTCCACATGACAGAATCTACATAGCATGCTCTTTCTTATTTCACATCACCACTACCTTTCAATAAAACTTTCTCTCTGAGCTCAGTATTGCGAATACGATCAGCATTAGTTACATCACAGATTTTCCGTATTTTTAGTATTTTTATGCTTTTTCTGGCATACCTAACTCTTGCCGTCACAAAGTAACGTTGGCATAAACAAAGCATTATACCAAGATATACATTTTCATTCACTTGTTCCAACATTGCATCAAAATCAAAAGCAAAAACTTTTTTTTTACGTGGATCTAATCAAAGCTCTAAGATCGTTTATTAAAATTCGTAAATCTGATCTGGCCACATCTTTTTCTTATACTTTTTTTAATGTACCTTCTAACGTAACTGTAAATGAAAATCCGCGAAAGAAGTGTGGTGACTTGTAACTCAGGTCATTACCTACAACAGACACCAGACTCTCACCTAGGTTTGTTAATCTACTTCAATACCTAAAGTGACAGTAAATAAATAATTTGAATTTGAATGAATGAGTATAGTTTTCCCCGTGTTGGTCCGGGCTCCTTTGTAGAATAGACCATCTGCCTTCCTTGCCAGGCAGCTCGTAAAAGGCGAGCAAAGGCTCACCGTCACTAACACCGTGAATTCTGACTAGGTGGTAGAGTTTAACAGCGACTCGCCCGGATTGGTACCACCGCCTTCCTGCCGCCATACGACATGACGCGTTCCGGTTCGGAGGAGAAGGTAGCCGGTAAAATTACTTTTGTTCGCGGCCTTACATCCCGGCCCCAGGTTGGCAACGCACCAATACTACCTTTGGTGTCTTTAGGCGGCGTGAATTTCTTACCATCAGGAAATCCGTCAGCTTGTTTGCCTTTCAATATCATTAAAAAAATTAGTAAGTATAATAGATCAAATATACTTATTCATATTGCAAGGTGATACATACGATAAAATAACGTTTGCAGAGACAGATAGTTTTTATTTGACTGGTAAAATACTTTTACGGAGTTTTGGCGCCATCGAGAGAAAAGATGGTTGAAGTTTATGAAGTTGATGGGTGGTTGGTGAATTTCGTGTTGATATTTAGTGAAATTAGTCAATTTTGGTGGCATTTTGTACAATTTTGATCAGTGAAAGAGCACAAATGAAATAATCATTAAGAAATTAGCGTAACGTGTATTTCCTCGTTGCCGCCAAATCTCATTACAAGAGCTTGTGTAATGAGGCCACCGCTTTACCCAAGAGCCTGACATGACTTACTGACGACTTATGACTGATGATTAATTCTATTTGATGAAAATTGATATAAAATTTGATGCAAATTTCTACTTGACTAATGGCAAAATACTGACGTGAAGGCCAAAACCTAAAGAAAGAAAGAAATACTTTTACATTTAACACCACAGTCACTGTGTAACAGCAAAATGAATACGCAAAAGGAGATGAGAGGATTACGTAAGATATTCTGGAACCGGAAGAATGAAACGAAAGACTTAAAAGCTTAAAGACCGCTTCCCGAAGTAGGACACGGGGACGGAGGCAGGCTGCCAAACTAGTTTACTGATGTGCGTAAGTAAAAGAGTTCAGTGAAGCAAAGCGACGATTTTGAAGTAGGGTTTTTGGAGAGTAATTGTATTTAATTGTTCAAATTTAAAAATAGTCAAAATTTAGTTCTTTTAGCAAACTCATAGGCAGAAATAACTTGAATTCCATAGAGCCAAAACTGGCTGCCTGTTCCGGCTTCGCTCGGATGGATTTTTGTTTATCATAAATTGAGATTTAAGCTATCATATCTTTCAAGTTGGATCACACTACACACGGTGAGCAAATTTGATTGGAATGGGTTAAGTGGCTTAGGAGTCCTACTTACTAGGACTAACAACAACACATAATTTATTTACTATATTGAGATTTCTATCTAATAATTAAATTCAATAACTTAATTTCAAAAAAATCAGGTTTCTTTTTCATATCATGAATATTATTTGGGTAGCTTATATTCAATCACTTAGCTTCGAAAAGATTTAAGATTTTTTTATATTAACAATTATACGTGGGATCATTTTAAACCAATAACTTGTTCAATTGGGTTTGTAGAGTGTAAGTATATATGTAAGTATAAATATTTAATATTATTAACGTATTCGCAATAAGTTTTCGATCGCTCAATTATTTCAATAAATGTCAATTATTTAGCTTTAAGTTTTCCGTTTTGTTATTTTTTCTAAAGCACATTCAATATTTCGGAACGTTTTTCTTTACAATATAATTAGCTTTCACTCATTGCGAAAATGGCTTCTGAGATATAACTTGTTCGGAGTATATCAACGTTTCTTCTTTCATTTCGATTTTGGTTGGGTGCCAGTTGGATTGATTAAATACGGTCTTAATTTTTAAGATCTTTTCCTACAACATGAGATCAAAACTGACGTGATGTGAAGTGGAAACAAAGTTTTAATTAAAAGGCGAGCATAGGCTTACTGTAACTAACACCGTGACATCTGACTAGGTGGTAGAGTTCCACAACGGCTCATGTGGATTGGTACCACCTCGCCTTACTAATTCCTGTCGCCATAACGTCATGACATGTTCCGGTTTGGAGGGTAAGGTAGCCGGTAAACTCTTATCCGGTCATCCACGTCTAAGTCCGGTAGGCACACACTATTCAGCCTGTCTTGCACTTGACTCTCATACATGCTTCTTACACTCGGGTCTTGCAACTTTACACTCTTAATCCTTTCAAGCCCTCCAAATGGAACACGCACTTGCCAGTGCCTCCACTTCTTAAACAGACCCCTAAACCAGCCAATAACCAAGTAGTGGTCTGAGTTAAGAGTTGGGCCTCTGAAGGCTCTCGTGTCCATTAAACACTTCCGGAGGCGACTATCAACCAAAATCAAATCTATCATACTCATTTCATCATTCCTTCTCCATGTATACGTATGTATGTTTTTATACTGATGCTAAACAATCTTCAATATAAAGACATCAGTGATGTATATAAAAATAATCATTACAAAATAAATTAAAAAGAAATATATTAACATAAATAAACCAAGAAATAAACAAACTCTCATGAAGCTAGTTTAAAATGAAGTAATATTTATGTCAACTTCGGAACCGCTCTGGTTCAGAAATGCATTAGCTACATACATAATTGATTATGCAGTTGCCTCTAACGTTTCCTAGCAAAATGGACTAACTCTGTGGAGTATGTTAGTGGTAAATATCTCTTTATGACAGATTGCAGTAAAACTAAATGCAAATTTATTAATTTAATAGTGGTTGCCCGTTGGTCGAAATTCGAGCATAATAAATTTCAATATCTTGTTCATAAGATCGCCATCTTCATTTTTCAAGACCAACTACTTTGTTTTCAAACTATATAGTGCGCCATTTGTGATATTTTATCATTATCATCAATATATTTGTTTGTGTGTCAAATGCATGGTAGTGTGGGTAATATTTATTTATCGATTTAATGTACTTTATAAGCATTATTATTGAAAAATATTAGCGTTCTGCACTTTTCCAACACACAAACTATAAGTGTGCTAAATTTTGTGCTCCTGCGTCCGACCAATTTTCATAAAAAGGGGTCCAAAGTTTTGGCATCACGTATTAATAAATAGATTTAATATTGCTATTCGTAGGGTAGATCTATACTTACCACCTCTATGGTTAAGTGCTCTGATGATAGGTTTAACTAAATGCATCTGGTCCCGGATACGATTTTTAATAAAATCAATGTGTGACATCTCATTCGGATATCTAAAGTGCCCGGTGAACGATAGATTGGCCACCTTTTTTTGGGACTAAGTACCTTCAGTTGGGTCTTAGGTGCCCAGGTTGTACTTCTATTTATTTTTTCGAGGATACATGAGTACCTTTAATATACCTTTTTCATGGCAAGTATATGTAAAACAGTAAGTTTATTTTGTACAAATGGTTTGAACTTCGCCATCAAGTAATGTAATGTTTTTTATGACACATTTCTACGCGTACTAACGCGTTCCATAATAAAATAAAAATAAAAGTTCTCTAACCACAGACTACCACACTTGTAAGAGTAAATAAATACTATGAAACAAAAAAAAACAACAAGAGTTTTAACCTATTTTTATGCTTTATATTATCTATATATGTATAAAAAGAAATTGCTGTTCGTTAGTCTCGCTAAAACTCGAGAACGGCTGAACCGATTTCGCTAATTTTGGTTTTGAGTTATTTGTTCAAGTCCAGGGAAAGTTTAAAAGATAAGAAAAAGGAAAAAACTTGCGAGAAAGCTAAGAAAAACAACATTTTAATTTTTCCCATACAAACTGAACGGGTGGAACGAAGTTCGCCGGGACAGCTAGTTATAAATAAACATCATCAAGCCCATATTTCCCAAGAGACGTAAAATGAGAGATAAGTAAAAGTCCAATGAGGGCACCCATGATTAGCCGTAATCTCTTAGTCCTATAATTTTATAGTTCATTACAGATAAGCTCATCCTTAGTGCATTTGCTTTATTTAGTTTTAAATTTTTCTTTAATTTCTGTTATATACAATTCCAGATTAATATTTTCAGAGTTGATATTAATGACAATATTTAAAAAAACTTCTGTCGGCACACCAGGAGTGCACAATAAAAAACGGGTTGCACTCCGGGGGTACCAGCCGAAGGGAAAACTTGAATTTTTTGATATTTTGGAATAGTTAAGGAATAATTTTGCACGAATTGCTTTAATTATCAGTGTGAAAATACTATCATTTATGTGGTAGAAAAAGATATTAATTTATTGCGGTATCGTACACAAACATGACAAAATGAACATTCACGCAAGCGCCCTGGCCGTCTCACGAATTTTCGATCAGGGCACGTGTACTGACGCGAGTTTAGGAGTTTTTAATCATTAATTGTACAAACAAAGCCATTACATTTCGTACTATTGATAATCTCCGTGACAGTAAGTGTCATTCATAAAAAAGCGCTCTGTTTAAAAATGTATCAACATCCTGGACTATTTCCGTCCAGTTTTATTTGAAAATATTATCGAGGACCGCTGTTACCGGTCCTGAACCACCGGATTAAAAGTTACATACGAGTTTGAGTGAATATCAGTCTCTGTTTGTTAAAACCTCGATTGTCACTTTATTTTGCATGTTGCGGAAATAACTCGTGTTTTCATTGCAGGATCTTTAGGTTTTGACTATTGCAATATATTATTACAACAAGAACTATTTTTAAAAGTGCAGCTAGAGCTTTATATTACTGATATCGCTTTTTATTGACTTTTCAAAAAGATTGTAAATTCAACTTCTTTATTTCTTTTTTCTATGTTGGTCTTTGCAGAATCTACCATGTGTTTTCCTGTTAGACAGCTTGTAAAAGGCGAGTATAGGCTTACCATCCCTGTCACCGTCACATCTGAATAGGTGGTAAAATTCGTAGTGACTCACCCGGTTTTGTACAACCTTCTCTATTCCTGCCACCATAATGACAGCGCTGTCAATGACGTGTTCCTGTTGAGAGGATTAGGTAGCCGGTAAAACTAACTTTTGCTCGGGGATTAACATCCTGGCCTCAGGTTGGCATCCCACCATTACCACTGGTGTCTCAAGGTGACATGAATGTCTTACCATCAGGAAATGCGTCTATCTTTGTCTTCCAATATCAGAAAAAAATGTTAATCCGTTTCTTGTCTCATATCTGAACCGATTTTAATTTTTTTTATTTAAAAAAGCGTACTTATTGAGAAGTCTCATAGCCAATAAATCTGTTTCTCGTGATGGAACCCCAAGGAAATAGAGAACAACAGTTAAGATACTCAAGTTTTTATTTAATTAAACGACGTAATGAAACCTTTATGGCACTTAATTGCTAAGGTTGACAGACGACTCCGCTGATTGGTAAACGATTTCAGATATTGTTGAAAATATTTTATTTTATGGTTTCCATATATGAAATAAACAAATATCCCTATACAAGATACAAAAATTTAATTTTTACTCAAATTAAGCATATTATATGTTTGTGTTATAGGAGTTAATCAACGATTGTATTAAATAGATACCAGAATAAATTTAATAAACACCCAGGCACGGAAATATAGACACCTAAATTTTCGTCACACAAATGGCTGCCCCCGGTAGGAATCGAACCCGAGTTTCGCAGTTAATCGGTAGAGTTAGGCGTGTACGCTTGTCCCTCGATCAATTTCTAAAAAACACAATTTATATCCAGGTACTTAAACTATAACAATAGCAAAAATCGAAATAGATCGTATGTTTAGCAAAATTGTAGAGTATACAGGTATGCCTTGATACTAATTAATTACAAAAATTGATTTAATTACTAATTGCGCCTTGACTTGACTCTTAAAGACTATCAATGAATGCGCCTTTCATAAGGCAATAAACTAAAAGTTTTCCTTCTTTTTATTTTTGTCATTTAGTCAAAGTTATAATGTTGTTTTCTGACTTTATGCTGTAAAGAAAACTTATTACACGTAAATATATAACGTTGGTTTCTCAATTTTAGTGTACCGAATCTTGGAAAAGTTCCATAATCCGTCTATTACGATACTGTAATGGAAATGAAAACTAATAACATGAAAGCATTTCAACTGGGTCAAATTCTCGTACTGGTAGAATCACCTGACCAGCTGACCTTTAACTTGCAACTTTAGGCTTTGGCATTGTATTTAAGTTGGTTACGACCAGAATAATCTAACATAAAATACTGATATAAATTTATAAAATTATCTTCACGCCCATATCGCCGAAGAGGTAGGCAGAGGCACAACCACCCACGAATAGCTGAAGACACTAAGTCCCACAATGTGATAGGTAGCAACCCTATCGCCAACTGGGCGCATATCCAATCCCGAGCAACATTTTTTTTATTAAAAAATTGGAAAAACCATATTTTCTTTTTGGTGCCCGACCCGGGATTCGAACCCGGGATTTCATGCAGTCAAGTCCAACACCTGAACCGCTAGACCACACACAAATTTACAGTTTCTTAGTATATAAAATGTGTCCAAGAATAGCAAAACTCAACACGATTCAAATTTCCAATATGAATGAAATCGAAATTCAAAATTAGGTAACCAACTGTACTGTAATAACTGATCCGATCGTAACGAAAATTGGCAGGTACTCCGTGTTTAAAAATTGTATAGGCTAGTTTTTATCTATAAAGGTGTTCCCTAGCAATAATATACTACAGCGGAATTTCATTACAATTATTCTTTTTTTTGTTGTTTTTTTTTTGTTTTACAGATTTGTACTACGAGTATATTTTTTCTGATTCATGAGTTTTGTAGTTTAGATATATTTTTCTCGGGGATTTATTGATTTTTACTTTTAGGATTTAGAACCCTGTCTCTGTAACGCGTTGCTTAGGATATTCTAAGGTATTAAAAATTCTATGTATTACGAGGGTCAAACTGAAAGTTCTTAGAAAATCAAAAACTAAGCATTCTAGCGAGTTATTAGTTTTATTATAACTTTTCAAAATAGCGTCCATTTACATCAATACATCGCTGCATTCGATGGAACCATTGAGAAAAGCACCTTGCCCACTCGGCCTTAGGGGTCTCTTCGACTTCGATTTTCGGGAATAAATAAAAATCGCAGGGTGCGAGGTCGGAGCTATACGGCGGGTGACCCAGTAATTCCACGTCTGAGGTCGCCAAATAGTCGATCGTTTGCCTGGCGGTGTGCGACGAGGCATTGTCGTGATGAAAGAGGATCCTGCTGCTAGGTCGTTTCTCTCGAACTTTTTCCAAGACAAGTGGCAAACAGTTGTTAGTGTACCACTCTGCATCAACCGTTTTCTGATCCTCTAAGATAACTGTCGCAATGACCTGTCTTTCCGAAGAACGAGGCCACCATCTTTTTTCCAACACTTCGACCTCTCTTCACTTTAGTTGGCAACTCTTCGGAAGGAAACACCCACTGAGCAGACTGTCTTTTGGTTTCTGGATCATAACAGTAAAACCAGCTTTCGTCACCCGTTAGTATGTCGAACACAGCATTTGAGTCACCTCCGTTCAATTTTTGGATCATTTCTCGGCACCAATCAACACGGTGGAGTTTTTGAGCCTCGGTCAAATTATGCGGTATCCAGCGGGAACAAAGCTTCCTGACCGCTAAATGTTCATGGAGGATTTTGTGCACTTGACTCATACCTATGCCTAGACTTGTCCGAATCTGCTGATAGGTCACTCTTTTGTCAGTCTCTATCATACGCCGCACAACACTGATATTGTCTTCAGTCGTCGCTGTAGAAGGCCGCCCCTCACGCAAATCATCGGTGAGATTAGTTCGACCACGTTTGAATTCATTAAACCAGTTGTAAACTGTGGCACGACATGGGGCTTCATCGTGAAAAGCCAATCGAAGTCTATCATAACTTTCTTGATGACTTATATGACATCGAAATTCATAAAAAAATCATTGCACGAAAATTTTCTCGGCTTAAATTCATTCTGACGTGCACAGACAATTTTCAATTTGCTGCCAAATCGTAAAATAAATGACAAATGAATGAAATGTATACTCAATATTATTGGTAAAGAGTTCTATTTTCAAAATTTAAACTTATTTTTTTAATATAATGCTTTTAAGTTGCCAGTTCTAAAAACTTTCAGTTTGGCCAACGTATTAACATTTGATCATCTACATTACTACCATTTTAATACAAACAAATAATTTATTATTGAATTAAAAACAATTTGTAATTTATATTGCAATATTTATTATTGCTGTAAAACATTTTTAAGAAATGAAATACCAATAACTTTCAAGAGACATTGCTTATCGACAGTCGAAACTGTTCTGAAAATTCATGAAACAGAATTCATTTATATTTAAAGTAGACAATACTCTCCTTCATTTATATGCTAGTGAAGTATGTTTGACGTTACATTCTTCTTTTAACGTGTCTTGGCATTTTTAGCTTTGAAACGACTTATTAAGGGTCAATGTATGCTAAAATACGTCAGCAGTATAATGTTTTTTTCATACAAAGCAATCATGGATCTTGGTGATAAAAATACATAAGATTAACATGAATATGCTTTATAAGACTAGTGTTATCAAAACACGATTCATTTCACTTTTCTAGATAGAAAAAAATCAAAAAGTTAACCCTTTTTTGAAAGCAAAACCCAACTTTATACTTCAATTATAAAAATATCGACACCAGATTTAACATAAACATAGATAAGTACTATACCTAAAAGATAAATGTTTCAGTTTTCATACTTTTTTTCAAAATACTTTTATAGTGTCAAAAATAGTGATTTGTCTGTTAAGACATTTATTTTAGAGCGCAATATTTCATAGTAATCATGGAACGGGGGAGTGCAGTGATTGGCTCTTCTGGCTGACTAAGTATGGGGCCTTAAATAAATGTTATACCTATCTCTGGACAAGTAACACAAATTGAATTTAACCCCAAAGTAAGCAAACTATATGCTAGTGTTATGGTTGTTAGTCAACGATACTAATACATAG
This sequence comes from Calephelis nemesis, assembly GCA_002245505.1. NCBI lineage: Eukaryota > Metazoa > Arthropoda > Insecta > Lepidoptera > Riodinidae > Calephelis > Calephelis nemesis. The sequence goes on along the minus strand of NJDD01005130.1, from coordinate 17,950 downwards.
AAATACCTAAATAGAAACGAGAATAAATTTAACAAACACCCAGACCCACAAATGCCTGCTGCCGTCGGGAATCGAACCCGAGCCTGGCGGTTGGTCGGCGTAGTAAGGCGTGTATGCTAGCCACTTGACCAATGAGGTGGTCAAAACTATCTTTGAAAAAGTGAAATAGAAATTCCAAACTGAAATAATATTTTTAATTGGAAAAGAAATTTAAATATGAACATTGTAATCATTGATTCCGTGTACGCGTCCAGGTGTGCCAGACTGTGAATGTATGTTTGTATGGGGCACACAAACACAACGTGTATACATGAGGGGAGGGGTAGTGCGTCTGTGGTTTGTGTGAACGTATATTTATACAAATATTATAAATGCGAAAGTCTGCGTGTCTGTCTGTCTTTCTGTCTGTATATTAGTTTTTCATGGCTAAGCCTCTGAACCGATTTTGATGAAATTTGATAAGCATATAAGATCCGGGTTAAGACAGCCTTTTTTTCAAAATCAACACGAAAAACCTTTAATGGGAGATGAAAGTTTGAATGAAAATTGTAACAGTTCTACCCTGACAAATTATATAATTACACAATATAACACCTTCAGCAGCTCTGGGTTAGATTTAGGTGATCAAATTTGAATAGGAATAAATTCTGTTGAAATACTTTTACTAGGTAGTAAAGTTTCGCAGCGACTCGCCCGGATCGGTACCACCGCTTTACCTATTCCTGCCACCATAACTTTCAATGATTGCCGTTGACGTATTCCGGTTCGGAGGGTAAGGCAGCCGGTATACTTACTTTTGCTCGAGGTCTAACATCCCGGCTTCAGGTTGGTAACGCACCATTACCGCCTTTGGTGTCTCTAGGTGACGTGAATTTCTTACCATCAGAAAATCCGTCTGCTTGTTTGCCTTAGATTATCATAAAAAACATATTATGCTGTGAATTGTTTCATAAAATTTTTATCTTAACAAAAACCGCAAATGTGCACTTCCCCTTACAATGGAATAAAACGCTACAAATGAAAAAGAATTGTCGTTAACGAGAAATGTGTATTTAGGACTTTAATTGTACAGATAAACTGGACAGTAAAAAGACAATTGGATTTAAAAATAGAACAATACGATACGGGAACGTTGGAATTGCCTCGCACATCTTGTCATAAACGATAAAAGTCATATCATGTTATTGTTCTGGTTTTATTGGTTTTCCACGCTTGATGAAATCGTAAACCCATGAATATGGTTCATTCAAAAGTTTGTTAATATGTTTCATACCTCAAAAGTTTGTCAATATGTAACAATTCAAAAGTTTTTAAATACGTTTCACAAACTTTTCATTGAATTATGTAATTTAAGTAACACAATGAGTAACTTTTAGATCACATTTTTATGTATTTTTTATTTGGTGTAGTCCAACTTCAATGATTTATTCAATAAGTAGAGTTACTGAGTTACCTACTCTTGAAACTCGATTCCACGTTATTTAGAATTTGGAATCGGATTAATGTCATTTTATTAGACTCAACTAGGCACTTAGGTACCAAATCCTAAGCAATTTGCTTTTGTTAGAAATTTGTAAAAAACGGAATTCGAGGTGTTTGACCGGGGAACCGAAACTGAGACCTTGTGTATGAAACGCAAACACAAGACTATTAGTCCTGACAGTGACAGTCCAGGACAGAGATTATCTCATAAAAATACAATAAAATTACAGAATAACAACAGTTTCTTACTACTAGCAACAAAATTGTAATAAACTCCAAGAAACTTTGGCATTTCAGTATACTTTTAGAAAGTATTACTAACAGAGGTTTTGAAGTTTAAAAATAAAAAGCAGAAAATATCGCTGTTATTACACTGAAAAGTTTAGTATGCTTATCTTTCGAAATTTAAATAAATACCCCTTTTAAGAAGCTAAGAACAAAATGTTTTCCTTTTGTAACATGTTTAAGTTGTATTGTGTGGATTATAGCAGTGGCTATAATCCACACAATACCGGCTTACCGGCTGATGAACTTAGTTTTGCTCGAGGCCTAACATCCTCAGGTTGGCAACGCACCATTACCACCTTTAGTGTCTCTAAAGGGCGGGAATTTCTTACCATCAGGAAATCCGTCTGCTTGTTTGCCTTCCAATTTAATAATTATAATAAATATTTTATTTTTGTAAGTTTGCTAGTATGAGGTAATTTCATTCAAATTCAAATTTATTCGTTTAAGTCTATGTTTCAGATTATTTGGTACCTACATAATATTTGATGTCTTTTAGCCTAAAGGTTGACAGGGAGAGAAGGCATTTAGCATGAAGTTCGCCTTATATAATCACAACTTTTTATTTGTGTACAACAAAGTTTAAATAAAATGAAATAAATAAAAATGTTTATACCGTTGTCATGTTTTAGTCTGTAGATTTAGTAAATTTAACGTTCGCATACAACGTATGCGAATTATTCATATGTGTGTGTACATGGCATTATTACTTTTGAACGGATAAACCGATTTCGTTCCGGATTTTTTTGTTTCAAAACTGACTTAATCGAGATGTTTTTTTGCTACGATATAAACAAGTTTTGTCGGTAATTATTGAAAATATAAATTTTTGATGTTATTTGGTTCAAACAGAAATTCTTGATACCGTGGGTCAGAAAGGTTTTTTCAGCTTTTATAAAGACGGCTTTCGATCGTTTTTCACGACTATTTTGCCAATGTCAAGTTAATTAATTAGTTAATTCAGTCAGTCACAAGTCACTACGTACAAAGTCATGTCAGGTCATGGTCTTGAGTAAAGCGGTGGCTCTATTACTCAAGCTCATCTAGGAGATTTGACGGCAGCGAGGAAATAGACGATATACTAATCTCTTCATGATTATTTCATTTGTGCACTTTCACTGAACAAAATTGATCTAACTCCCACCTAAATTAACCAATTTCACTCAATATAAACACGAAATTTAATAATAATGAAAAAAATTACGACCACCTTCATTCACGATGGCGTCAAAACTCGAAAGGTTTTTTTAAAATACAGCAAACAAGCGGGTGGCCTACTTGGTGACACCTTGATTACTTATAAATTCCACTGATATTTCTGGTACGTCACTATTTTATATTTATTTTCATTATCTTATATTTATTCGTAGATTTTTGACGGTTACAGTCAAAGTTTATTTTTATGATAGAATTTCCTATACTTATGTATCTTCACGCCTATATCCCCAATGGGGTAGGCAGAGGCACAACCTGGGTACCCAGGCAGGGTTTGGATGTGTGCCCGGTTGGTGATAGGCTTGCCACCTATCATTTTGTGGCATTTAGTGTCTTTGGCTAGTCGCGGGTGCTCTGGATGTGTCTCTGACTATCTCTTTGGGGATAAGGGCGTGAAGGTACTTTTACAAATAGATTGGGAAATTAAGAAATTACACAAAGAAAAAAGGGTTAAACATGGGTTAAATAAATGTATCATGACAAGTTACTTGAATAGATAACTCCTAAAGTAAGCGGATTATATTAGTGTTATTTGTGTTAGGAACTGATATACATAAAAATGTTTAGGTTTATACCCTCTTCTTGTGGGATATGGTAGTGAAGATTTTTTAAAAAAATCTTGTTCCCTTTAAGAGGACGACTTATTAGTCATGTCATGTTAACCACATAACTATCCGTCCCTGTCAGGGAATCGAGTCCGAGCCACATTAATATTCTTAGCGTTAGACTACGCTAACCCCTCGACTAACGACGTCAAAGTTCACGCGACTTTGTCAAAGTCCAAAGCATACATTGGACGCAAAAAGCGAAAGAATGCGGGACATAGTGATTGACGACGTTCGAGAAAAATCTGAGTGTAGAAAAAGAAAATGAAGATATTTTAATTTTATAAATATCTCTATTTTTATTTTTAAATCGAGATGGAAATACGAGGAGTGTTTTAAGTTTAATCTGTCTGAGTGTGACTGTGGCACCATAACTCTCGAACTGATCGACCGATTTTGTTACGAATTTTTGTTTGAAAGCTGACCTGATCGAGATAACTCTTAGCTACATGACATGTAAGTATTGTTGGGGTGACTGAAAGTTTTAACTCTAGAGTTAAATATATAAACATATACACACATAAACATCTATACATATTTCTGTCTGTTTCACGGTATTTAAATTTGAAGTCCTCAAGAATCAATCGATTTTTATGAAATTTCTTTGTGATGCCGAAATTAACACGCCTAATAGTGGAGTATCCAAAGATGCTTAGTATATAGTTACTCCAGCGTAATGGGCAAGTCTTGAAATACTGTTTTTTTTTTAAACCGGTACATCTGATTTTGGTGCGATACCGGTACCGGAGGTGTTACCGGTACTGTTAGTAGTCGTAAGTTACTGGTTAAAGGGTTTTATACTGGTATACGTTAAATATTAGCGGTACTAGTTAGTACTCATGACTCATGGGTACTTACTGGATATTGTGATTTGAAGGTGGAGAATAAAAAAAGTCATGGGACTAACAATTCACTTGATCATACGCGAGAGCATGACATTTTGATAGTGTAAGTAGCTTTTGTGTCTCTGGTGATGAAAATATTTGCCGTTTTTACGTTGATGTAATCACCACTGACCAGAAATGACTTTTTATAAAGTTTCTGACGTTCCTAATCCCGTACATCATAAGTCATTATTTAAAACTGCACTTATCGATTTATAGGCTACGAGCACCATTGTCCCTAACCATTAGTTAAGCCACCTGGTTGTTCGCTGTCTTATAACGTACCCCGTTTACCTATACCCCGTGTTCTGTGTTGATTCGGGCTCCTTTGTAGAATAGACCATCTGCCTTCCTGCCAGGCAGCTCGGAAGGCGAGCATGGGCTTGCCGTCACTAACATCTGACTAGGTGGTAGAGTGTAGCAGCAACTCACCCGGATTGGTACCACCGCCTTATCTGTTTCTGCCGCCGTAACGTCATTGCTTGCCGTTGACGTTTTCCGGTTAAGAGGATAGGGTAGCCCTTAAACTTACTTTTGCTCGAGGCCTAATATCCCGGTCTCAGGATGGCAACACACCATTACTACCTTTGGTGTCTCTACCTGTCTGCCGGTTTGAATTTCTTACCATCAGAAAATCCGTGTGCTTGTTTGCATTCCAATATAATAAAAAAGCTTAAAAAAATTAAACACCTAAAATATGCTAAAATATAGGATTTTACTCATATGTGTGTAATGTATTATACCTGATATCATATTGCCTCGCACGTCATCTCCGACGGCTGTAAGCCGATTTTAATGATGCTTGTTATATTAAAAAAGATATTTTGGGTGTGGCTTCATATCCACGAACCTCGTTAGTTTTATTGTGTTTTATATTTTACTGTACCAAAAAATTATAATATATTATAAAATATATGGAAAATTGCAGTCGCTTTAATTACGTTGTAAATATTTGACTCTGGAAAAAGGACAAACGATTAGTTTTGTATATGAAAATCAAAGAAATACAGTTATGAGTGAAATTTGTATTACATGATGTGGGAACAAGCTGAAAATAGCCTTTATTTGTTAAATTATAAATACTTATATAAACTGAAACTACTTGCAAAATACAATAGACAATATTTTTGCCTGAAAAATGAGAAAGATACAAACAGGCGGTGTATGTTTGCGGTGTGTGTGTGTGTTTGTCTCATAAGTCCTAAACAGATTTACTGATATCGATGCAGTTTTTTTTATTTAAAGCTGACGTGCTCGAGATGGTTTTTAGCTACATTACGAACAAAAAAAACATTTTCACACTCATATCCTCAAAGAGAGACACCTAATCAAAATAGCATAATTGAAATTATATATTTTCTTTGTTTTTTTGTTGTCTGAACCGGGGTGCGACACCGAGACCTCATAAACTCAAGTCCAATTTCAAACCGCTAGATTACAGAGGCAAATATAAGTAACATTTTTTTATTCTTGACTCTTCATTTTCAGACATCTACGATTCTTTTATATAGGTCATATACAAATAGATCAACTAATAGGTTTTTAATAAATATTTTATACAGATAATATATAAATTATCACCCATAAACATGTCATTTTATATTGAACACACTGTATATGTTATTGTGTCCGTAGTGAAAAAGACGCGTGGCCCAGTTTATTATTTTGGCCACAACGTCCCCGACTTTTCCTCATAAAACATGTTGATGGTTATATCACAGCTTTTTAAAGAATGTTACGTAACGAGCAATTTATTTCTTTCAATAGCTTTATAAATTATATTTGCTACTATGTTAAAACCACTAGTTTTTTTAGTATAAGATGGCGAATAAGGACCTAGTTTTAACCAATCACTAACCGTCTTATTAATAAATATGGACTAAGGTAGAAGTAAAATTAAGTTGATTTTGTAGTCTATACATTGCAATAAAGATAATAATACCAGGTTAAACCTTGGACTACTTTTCTCCGTGTTTCTTAATAAGATAGTAAGTGCTAAAGACTGTTTGAAAAAATAGTCCGAAAAAAATGTCTGCTATTTTCGCCGTGTTGGGCCGGGCTCCTTTGCAGAATTTAGAGGTAATATTCCTTTGGCCTTCCTATATATACTTAGCTATAAATTTCAATATCGTTCAAATGAATGAAAGAAATCCATCTGCCTTCCTGTCAGGCAGCTCGTAAAAGACGAGCATGGACTTAACGTCACTAGCACCGCGACATCTTTCTATGTGGTAGAGTTTCGCAGCGACTTGCACGAATTTGTATCACCGGCTTACCTATTCCTGCCACCACAACATCCATGCTAATGTGTTTTGCTTCGGAAGGCAAGGTAGTCGGTAAACTTACTTTTGCTCCAGGTCTAACATCCCAGCGTCAGGTTGGCAACTCACCATTACCACCGTTGCTGTCTCTAGGCGGCGAGAATTAATCACCATCAGGAGATCTATCTGATTGTTTGCCTTCCAATATCTTGAAAAAATAAAAAAACACTGTCACTCTCTTCTATTCAGCTCAGAGGAAGCGTACTGGTAAAAACATTGGTTATTAATATCAAGACCTCTTAAGGTAGAGTGCTCTGCAACAACTTGCCCGGGTTTTGGATCCGGTTAAATCAACCGCCTTATGTATTCCTTCCACCAAAATGACTCTGTCGTGTTCCGGCCCTTTCGGTAGGGTAGTCGGTAGATTTGCACTATAGGCCTCACATACAATCTACAGGATAATGACGCACCTGTAATACCTATCCCTAGGCCACGGCTATCTCTTACTATCAGGAGATCTGAGTGCTTGTGTGCTCTGATATAAAAAAGGGAAGACATCTGTGGCATAAATACACTGTAGATATTATGGGCGTCACTGTCCCTTAGTCCATTTTGTTAAATGCTATATATGTCTAGATGTTTTTAAAAAGTATTTTCACGCCCTTATCACCGAAGAAGTAGTCAGAGGCACAACCAGGGCATCCACGACTAGCCGAAGACACAAAATCCCACAATTTGATAGGTGGCAAGCCTATCGCCAACCGGGCACAAATCCAATCCCGATCAACTTTTTTGTATAAGAAAATTGGAAAATCCACATTTTCTTTTTGTTTCCCGACCTGGGATTCGAACCCTCCATACTGAAACCCGCCATTAGTAATACTATTTTTATACACATACGCTAACCTCTTGCCGTCTTATTAATAAACACGGAGTAATATACTCCAAGGTTAAACCTTGTCTTATAGTGTCTATTTTAAATGTGATACAGACTATAACATCAACTTAATTTTACTCCAACCTTAGTACATGTTTAATCGGATAATACCTAGCGATTTGTTCGTGAAATATCTTCATCGATACCTAGAACCATCCACATTCGCAGAGTATCTTTCATCTGTTTTTTTACCAACGGAGTATAAATACTTTTTTTCAATTTCTACAATTTCTTCCATTTTTAAACCAACACTGTTCATGTAACAGTGAAGTTTCAGAAATGCTTCAAAAGGTTTCAAATCGCTCTAGTAATTGTTAGAAAATATTTTAACGATTTTTGTGGTAATTTGGAAGATTGAATGCCTTCCAAGTTGTTAATGTGCTTTTAATTGAATCATTTCACTCAAACGAATAATTAAAAAGAATAAGTTCAATTATCAAAACAGTATCAAAACAGTATCAAAACAGTTCAAAATGATAATTAGAATAATAAAAGATTAAGAAGACGGATTTTCTCCTTTTGATGCATTAATTACATTATTATGCTTTTTTTAAGATTGAGTGAGATAGTTTTATTATTATATAGGCGCGTCACAAGTTCCTCTTGTAGGTTTATTATTATTACTTTTTGTATTCGGCACTTTGTGGAACCCCTTGTATTAATACTAAAGTTATTATGCAAAAACTTGTCTGTCTTAGCTATTCATTCCTTGCGTCAAGCCATCCAATTCATAGACAATACTCAGCTAGAAGAGATCATAGTGTTAAAATCAGTTCTGTGATTGGTCCGTTTTGTTATAGCGTACTTCACTCTGCTTTAAACGTAATTATGTCAATGGTCAAATCATAGCAAATGTCAATCGAAATAACTTATTTTAGTGACAGCTTAAATGATATTTTTTTTAAGTTCATGTTTATGTAATATAGGATTTTGGAAATCACTTTTATTTTTGCGTATGCGTATAATATATTTATTTATTAATATAAATGATCAAACTCTACCTCACTGCAGCTGTAATCCATTCCAACTAAATATTTTAGTGCCTATTAATTAAAGCAAATATTTTTTACAATTTATCTAACCTTAAAATGTTACACCTACCTACTTGACACAAAAAACTTGATGTTATGCGTTCCTTAAAGTAGCTCGGTAACTATTTTAGGTACGCCTTGACTTTGACAAACGCATAGTGGTTGAATTATCTCAAGTGTCGTTTATGAATAAGTTCGACTGTTCCTATAAGACCTCATAGTGTTATTTATTAATACGGGTGTTAGTCTCTACGGTCAGAAAGCAGTGTGCCAGTTCATCATTTTTCTGTCGAGCAATTCCGTCTGTATCACATGGTAATAAAAACTATAATACCAGGTTGAACTTTGTAATACGAAGACAGGAAGATTACCGTACGTACCTTACCATAATGAAATCACTTCAAACCTTCTCTTACAATTTGTAAAATGTGTAAAAGAGGAAAAACGTTAACGCCTCACACAAAGTTTTCCAAGTTTATAATCCACCATCGTGACTTTGTGGAAATGTCAATGTCAACTTGAATACACATTATTTCAACCCTTGGCAAAGACGCCGTAAAGGGGTTTCTTTGCCACGGAAACAAATTGTAACAAATAGTGGTATTGAGAAGACAAGCAACGAAATTTTACTTTGAAATACACTTTGAGCATGCTCGACACGCAGTAGCAAAATTTAAAATTTCCACTGCGCTACACTTACGACTTTATGCAAAGTGTGAGCAAATACAAAAATTGCAACACGTAGCTTACGACTTTTGAGAAATTGCAATTCAATTTTGAAAGTTGCTTTTTAACTCGATGTTTTCGGATAAATTGCACGAATTTAACTCTAAATAAAACAAGCAAATGATATTATTGTGTGTGGTGTTACAGTCATGGCAAAATATGTCAGCCGGTTAAATTCGTAACAATCATGACATCTGACAAGAAAAAAACAACTAATGATAGTCAAATGTATACGGTTTTGTATGGTAAAAAAATAGCAGATTAAAAAGTTTTAGTGAAATACAAATATAGATATTTACTAGCTGACGGGCAGAAGTTGTTCTGCTATTTTTTAGTGTTTATTGTACGTGTGATTGTGTAACATAAAGAAATCATTTTTTCATTTATCGTTACATTTTTACATTTGCTATAAGGCAAATATTACGGGACCTGAAAAGTTATGGTAATAAATGTTCTGTCATTTATTACAATCGTCATCGTGAAAGAGATCGTCCTTCCATCACCTCAAACTATCACCAACGATAAGTTGAAACTGAACTTAGAACAGGAAATGACGTAAATAAATAAATTGCAATAATATGTGCAATGACATTTATTTTTGTTTAGTTATGTTATCGATTTCTCCGCTATTTCTAAACCGATTTTAAAAGTTCCATATTTTCTTTGAAATGGTGTACTTCCAAACTGGTCCTATTGCTGCTAAGTCTCGAAAGGAATAATCCCAAAAAAATCGATAATATATTGATATTTAGATGATACGCTTCTTGAAATCGAAGTCAGTTTTTTTTGCAGCTTTACTCCACCTAAAATATTATGTTTAAAGTTACGTGCATTACATACGTGCATACATATCTTCACGCCAACTCCCTTACGGGATAGGCAGGGAATATCGAGCGCCAGACCTCACGATCCTGACAATCCTGACAAACCTGACTGGCTTCCTTCACATTCATTACCTTTTCATACAAACACCCCAGATTCTTGACACCACCCTCGGATAATATCCGAGTGATCTGATCGTGGAATGTCAACATTGGTCTCCCCGGGTACCTACATCTATCCACAGTCGCATTGTATATCTGCTTTGTCAATATTTCATCTGTCATTCTTTCCACATGACTGATCCAACGGAACACGCCCTTTCGCATTTTAACTCCAACACTTTTTTTAGATACATACATAATTATTATTACGTACTGTAACATGCCTATTTTCATTGTGAAATTGCTAAATTGCAGTTAACCCTACAATTCAGCAATAATATTGTATTAAAACCCATATTTTCCAAGTTTTCAGTCAGTTATATACATTCAGTCAAATCGCTACCCAACGACGGACCCGGTTTCTGCCTGCCGGTTGGCCTCAGCGAGGAGACTAAATAGTATACCAGCTCCGGGTCGTACCGCCCTTCATCAGGGCCGCGAAGTCGCGTCAGTAATAAAGTAAAAAGAGTAGTAAAGTGTACTGTTGTGTAAATTAACTTTATAAATAATATCGTAAATAAGGATTGCTTCCTTAAAAGTGCTTTTTTTTATAAGTGCCAGGAAGCCAAACCTAACAGTACGTGTTAATAAAAATCCATATATTACTTATTAGTGCACAATATAATATGCATTCATTCATTGATTCATAATGCCACATCTTACTTTCATAAAAGACACACAGTGGCTATAAAATTTAGGGTGGTATTGTGAAATCTACCGCAAGCTTCAACAGCAAATGGCGCATTTATTACAATCATCCCGAAACATATACCTGTGTTCGTTATTCAGAATATTTTTACTGCCTGTAAATATTACAGATTTTTAAGGCAGACTGAACTACTTTATATTTTAATACCGAAATAGAATAAAAAAAAGTATAATATCTTCACGCCCATATCCCCGAAGAGGTAGGCAGAGGCACAACCAGGGCACCCACGACTAGCCGAAGACACTAAGTCCCACAATGTGATAGGTGGCAAGCCTATCGCCAACCGTGCACATATCCAATTCCCGAGCAACATTTTTTTTATTAGAAAATTGGAAAAACCCAATTTTCTTTTTGTTGCCTGCATGCATTCAAGTCTAACACCTGAACCGCTAGACCACAGAGGCGACTTGAATCAGAATTTGAAATATCGGTAATATTTAGGAACCATTAGTAACAGTGTTGGAGCAGTAGCGGTACCAAAGACGTTAGCTGTGCTGTTAGTACCGGTATTCAAGAGCATAGCTAGGATTCACTGTAAAAGGGGCAGATAAACACAAACCTACACTACATTGTTTTAATTGTGGTTTCTGTAACATGAGTATCTTATACAAGTACATAGTAGAGGTGAGGTAATTTTTCAAATCGATATTAAAACCTTTTGGACATATTTGTTGTCCACGTTTAACATACATATCTCGTTTTAATAGGTTTAGGTCATTCGGACAGTTACAGTACTATGTGAATAGAAAGGGCAGCTGCACTCCCTCTACCCGCACCTCGCTACGCTCATGCCGGTATTCTTGGTTTACTGCTTTTCTACTGATACTGGGTCAATATTACCTATACCAGAAAATATATCACGTAATATATTTTCTTCAATAAAAGATATATCTGTGATAAATTACTCAAAATTATCAACTTGATAGAAGAAGGCGTTACTTTGCGGAAATCCATACTTAAATCCAACATACAATATATATTTTTTTAAATAAGCAACGCTTAACTTACTTGTGTACCATTAGTAGACGCAGATAATTTACTTATTTTAGTACAAGTATTTGCTATCGATATCGGGACGGTATACCGGTATACGGAGTACATGTACCCAGATTGAAATCGGTATCCAGGTACCACAATGTACTTTTGGTATTGGTACGAAGCCTTGACTGACTATACGTTGACTAATTTATTATTGAAACCAACATATGAGGCATTATTATAAAAAAAAACTTAAATAAAAACAAAATTAATAAATCCAGGCACAACCTACATATGACTAATGTACCTAAGACTCATTTCGAGGACGTCAGATTTCAAACAAAGGTAACAAAATCGGTCTTTCCCTTGAAAAAGTATGATGCCACTTTGAGACACACAAACACGTTAAACTTATAACACGCCTTTTTCGTAAAAAACAACAAAATATGACTCCATATTTGTTTTCCTGTCGTTGATATAATTAAACTTAATTTATCCAAACTTTACGAATCAAAGAGATATCAGGGATGAAGCTTTGTGGCAGAATGTTGGCCACCGGTCAACAATATCAATATGGTAGATACTCTTGGCCGATGTCCAGAGTGCAACACGCGGAGGTTATCTAATACATTTCATTTCCTATTCTGTCTAGATTTTTACATAATTACAAATAGAGTTATTTTGGCAGTCTTTTAAATTTGTAATTTGTTGTCTTTAAAACCGCTTGTTGATCCTTATTTCTATAACATTGGAAAGCAAACAAGCAGACGGGTTTCCTGATTGTAAGAAATTCATGCCAGCTATTGACACCAAAGGTGGTAATAGTTCCTTGCCAACCTTAGCCCAGGATGTGAGGCCTCAAGAAAAAGTAAGTTGACCGGCTACCTTATCCTCTAAGCCGGAATACGCCAACGGCAAGCACTGGCGTTATAGCGACATGAATAGGTAATCCCGGCCTCAGGTTGGCAACGCGCCGTTACCACCTTTTTGTGTCTCTAAGCCACGTGAATTTCTTACCATCAGGAAATCCGTTTGCTTGATTGCCTCCCACTATCATAAAAAAAGATCACGTCTATGTCTTACAATCGGGAGAGCCGTATATTAGTTAGCTTATTCCTTACATAAAAAAGCTGCTAAATCTATGATTTTGAGTACTAAAAATACGAGTAACATTAAAGATGTATATAGATCATGGTTACATCTTCAAAGCAGCTGAGTCGCGTAATTTTTCATGTCCAAAACATTAGAAAACATAAATGTGTTACAATTCGATATATTAGTTTAAAAATATTACTGTACATTTTATATTTTTTCAATTTTTGTCATTTGAAACTGAGTCTCAAACGGCTGCAAAAAACTAAAATAATTACAAAAGGAACGAGATACAGAAATCTTCTTCAAGATAAAATTATATCTTCCGACAGCGGTTCCCTATTTTAAAAATATAAGTTGGATTTTATAACTACTATGCAATATATTATTTAGACATTTTCAGGTAGGAAATAAATGTCATTGTTTAAATTTCTCTTATATTAAAGGCAGATATTATGTTATAGTCCTGGTTGCCGAGGAGTTTGTTTTGCCGTTTCTTCTCCTGACTGACTAGGTTTAAAAACGGTCGTAGTTTGTGGTAGACAGGGTAAATTCAACTATAGTTTTAAATGTCTAGTAATAAATAATTATAAATATAATAATTATAATATATAACTAGTTATAAATATAAATAAATAACTTAAAAGCTAAGGTATATGTAATTAAATAATATTTATTTTGTACAAGTCTTTTAGTTTAAATGTTTATGTAAGTTGTTTGTGTACAATAAATTATTACATTTAATAAATATAATGATTTATTAAAATATTTTTATAGCATCTTATTAACACACATATTCCACAAATAACAAAATTTCATTTTCATAAATGCAGTAATGCTGTCAAACTTAAAAGTACACTGTTTTGGAACAGACGTAATATACACTGTAATTAAAAATGTAGTATATATAAGTGTATTCATATAGTATATTTCAATAATCATTTATTTATTTGAAAATGTATATCATGCTGTCATAATATCGACATGTTTTGGGTCTTTCGAATTTAATTTTCTCGTTCACTTAATGAAGAGAAGATAATTTTAAAATACAACTTAATAATCATTTTCCACGCTTGCTTAAGCTTAACTTGCTTTAACACAAAATATTAAACGTATGTAGATTACTTATGATTTTACTTTTATTTCTTATTTTTATGGTATTGGAAGGCAAGCAAGCAGACTGATTTTCTGATGGTAAAACATTCACTTCGCCCAGAAACACCAAAGGTGGGAATATTGCGTTGCCTACCTGAGGCCGAAATGTTAGACCTCGAGCAAAAGTAAGTTTACCAGCTGCCTTATCCTATGAACTGGAACACGTCAAAGGCAAGCACCAACGTTATGGCTGTAGAAATAGGTAAGGCAGTGGTACCAATCAGGGCGAGTCGCTGAGAAACTCTGCCACCTAGTCAGAGGTCACGATGTTAATAAAGGTAAGCCTATGCTCGCCTTTTACGAGTTGCCTGGCAGAAATTCAGATAGTCTATGGGGTCAAAGGAGCCCGGACCAACAAGTATAACAATGGTTGAACTATGCAAATGGTCAAATAAAAAAAAGTATTTTTTACCCACGACAAGCAGAAGACACTAAGTCCCACAATGTGATAGGTGGCAAGGCTATCACCAACCCGGCACATATCCAATCAAGAACATTTTTTTTATTACAAAATTGGGAAATTTTTCTTTTTGTTGCCCGACCCGGGAATCGAACCCTGGACCTCATGCAGTCAAGTCCGAAAACTGAACCGCTAGACCAAATAACACTTATAATTGTTACAATCGCCTCTGTAGTTTAGCCTCTGTTTTTTCACTTAAAAAAAATATTAAAAAAAAATATAACTCGGGATCAGATATGTGCCCTGTTGGCGATAGGCTTACCACCTATCGCATTGGGGGATTCAGTGTCTTCGGGTAGTCGTGGGTGCCCTGGTTGTACCTCTGCCTATCTCTTTGCACTTAGGAGTGAAGACATTTACTTACACTTATAATTTTGAATAAATTGTAACTGAAAGTTTATTGGTGACTTCTAATTATAAGATTTTCTCATAACATTACCTTTTTAATGGTTTAAAGAAATTTCTCCAGTTCTGGTGACAGAAACTATAGAAAGCCTACTAATGTTTACAAATGCGAGAGCCTGTATGTCTATATGTTGCTCTTTTACAACTAAACCGTTGAACTCCCAGTTCCCAGAAAGATCCCAGTTCAAGCAAAGGCTTTCTTTTAAAAAAGTTACCATTTAAAAGTGATGAAAGTTTCTACGAAAATCGTTCGCTACGCTGACGAAGTTGTGACAAACAGCTAGTATAAGTGTACGACATACTAGCTTGTAACAATCGATAATAGCTGGTTGATAAAAATACCTTTTGTCGAGTCGAAATTCTTTCTTTCAAATTCACTTAGTAGGTACTTTTTATACAGTACAATGTATAACTTTGTAATCTTTTCCCACGCTCGCTTTAACACAGCTTTCTTCACCACGTAGTGTACTAAAATAGGTTAAACAAGGTATGGTGATTAATGATCTGGAAAGGCATACTTAGTCTACAATGTAAACAAGAAAGTTTAACTTATATCGACTTAGAAGCAACATAATTGCTTCATGTCAATTTTGACAGCTGATTGAAAGGCAATGACAAATGAGTAATGACTTATAGCGATTGCTTTGGAATGTACTAGAAACTGTCCCAATTGAGTTTAATATCTTCGTGATAAAGTTGATAGATGAGTACAAAAACTGTGATACGTGTCATCAGGATGTAGAATCAAATATTTCAGCCCGAGTTGGTCCGTGCTTCTTTGAAAAATAGACCATCTGTCTTCCTACCAGGTAGCTCGTAAAAGCAAGCATTGGCTTAATTGATATTTATTGATTGGTTCCACTTAACTAATTCCTGCCACCATAATTTTGTTTTTTCTCGAGGCCTTACATCCCGGCTTCAGGTTAGCAACGCACCGTTGCCACCTTTGAAGTCTCTGTGTAGCAGTTCACATAAAAATACTTTCGTAATACTTACGTGAATTTAAGAAGACAGGAAAGTCTGGATTACCAAGATACCAAGATTTTACTCCACGGGAGCACGTACAAGCTATATTATCAAACCAGAACTCAAAGTATCTCCGTTACACAAGGAACCTTACCCAGGATATATAATCGCCTATTCATTCCGACTATTGCATTTCAATTTTCGCTCTAACAGCAAGTGCTACTTAACCACCGATCCGATTCCATTTCCCTACAGTAATAGGGAACTTTCCTATCTTCAGCTTCAGGTGAGAATCCCGAACTACCGAGAACACGTACGCAACTACAAGATATCAACGGATTCTGCACTCGGTATTTTTAAATTCTTCGTCCTTAGTCCGGGCTCCTTTGCCGCCTTAAACCTTAAAAAAAGTATCTTTACGCCCATATCCCTGAAACGATATGCAGAGGCACAATCAAGGCATCCACGACTAGTCGAAGACACTAAGTCCCACAATGTGATAGGTGGCAAGCCTATTGCCAACCGGGGCAATCCCGAGTTTTTTTTTTATTCGGACGTCGGAAATCCCACATTTTCTTTTTGTTGCCCGATCCAGGATTCGAACCCAGGACCTCATGCAGTCACGACCAACAGAACCGCTAGACCACAGAAGCGATTATCTTCAAAAAATAATACATATACCTTTCAAAATTTTCTAAAGTTTAACTAAAGCTGACACAATATTAAATGTTTTATGAAAAGCGAACAGAAAATAGGTGAACATGACGATCGTGACTTCACAAACTTCGCTTTGAATACTTGCAAGACGGTTAAAACTGTTTTCAAACATACATGTTCTTAAAATTCAATTTCTTGACTAGCTAGTCTACAGCTTGACTCGTGCTGTATAAATTGTTTCATGAAATTGTTGTCCCCGTGTTCGTTTTCCTGCAGCATAGGCTTACCAACATGAATACATAGATATCCTACTAGGTGGTAGAGTTTCGCAGCGACTCGCCCGGATTGGTACCACCGCTAAACCTATTCCTGCCGCCATAACGTCATGACGTGTTCCGGTTCGGAGGGTAAGGTATCCTGACCTCAGGTTGGCAACGCACCATTACCATCTTTGGTGTCTCTAGGCGGCGTGAATTTCTTACGATCAGGAAATCCGTCTGCTTGTTTGCCTTCCTATAACATAAAAAAATATTAAAATGATTAGAATATTGTTTAATGTTAACTTATTTTGCATGTCAAATTATTGACCAAAATGTGTAGAACTGTTAACATATCACGTAATGCAAACCAGCAGTGATACTTGTACCACATTTTACGCAAACAAAGGATTGTATGATTGTTTTCATTTTAAATATTATATGCGTAATACGCAAGTGTTCTTTATGATATTTTAAGGCAAACAAGCAGACGGATTTCCTGATGGTAAGAAATTCACGCTGGTTAGAGACACCAAAGGTGGTAATGGTGCGTTGCCGACCTGAGGCCTGGATGTTAGATCTTGAGCAAAAGTGTTTTTACCGGCTACCTTACCCCACAAACCGGAACACTTCAATCCGGTTGAGTTGCTGCGAAATTCTACCACCTAGTCAGATGTCACGGTGTTAGTGACGGTAAGCCTATGCTCGCCTTTTACGATCTGCCTGGCAGGATGGCAGATGCTCTATTCTGCAAAGGAACCCCGACCGACACGGGGAAAGTTTACGTCACTTTTGCTATTTGTACGGATTCATTATGTCAAGGACATTATAATATAAAAATGCTTATCCTAAACGGTTATGT
>NJDD01005129.1:35546-46873 GCA_002245505.1 Calephelis nemesis | reverse complement strand
AACTGTAAGGCTAGTTAACATTTTTCAGATATTTAAACTATAATTTTTAAGCCCCAAAAAAAGAGGGCAGATATAAGTTTTTTTTATGTTATAATTATGTAAGAAATTCACGCCGCCTAGAGACACCAAAGATGTTAATGATGCGTTGCCAACCTGAGGTCAGGATGTTAGGCCTCGAGCAAAAGCAAGTTTACCGGCTACCTTACCCTCCGGACCGGACGGCTATGGCGGCAGGAATAGGTAAGGCGGTGGTACCAATTCGGGCGAGTCGCTGCGAAACTCTACCACCTAGTCAGATGCCACGGTGTTAGCGACAAAAAGCCTATGCTCGCCTTTTACGAGTTGCCTGGCAAGAAAGGCAAATGGTCTATTCTGCAAAGGAGCCCGGACCAACACGGGGGAAAAAGTTGGACGTGTCTTGGTCTATATGTGTACCTACAAGTGACGTACCTGCAGGATGGATGGACAGAATTTCTATTTGGATTTATGTTTGAAAGCAGACTTGTTGAAGATGGTTTCTAGGTATAAGTTTTGTTGGGAGTTATTAAAAATGTTTTGCTTTAGTAACATTGCATAATCTACATCATCATTACTCATTTCTGGCATATTACCTAGTAGAACGTATTTCGTAAACTTTAAGATTTTAAAATTAATTACACAGGTTTAATTTTTCACCATTAACATCTTTCGTATTAAAAGGTGACGTGTATTGGCAACAGGAAATCCACTTGCTTCTTTGTCTTTCAATATCTTCAAATTATCAACAACTTTTCATTGGTTGGACGCGCTCGCTCTATTCTAAAACTTACTCTTATATTTAAAGTAATTGCGGGTTTTCAACATGATATGGCCAGACAAAAACAATCTAGAAATTTCGTTCTTGTTCTGCCCAATAACTATTATCCTACCTTAAATTAGTACACAAAGTTTTATTTGTTTGAAGGATAATTGGATTATGGAATTCAATATTCTAATATTAGATTTGAAATGCTTATACTCGTAACATATCTAAAATTAAAGTTTGAAACTAAATTTATTTCATTAGATCTAATATAGTCGAAATACTTAAAAATGTGTATAAATTTAAAATAGATGTTTGTAAAAAGTTAGGTTGGCACCGAAACATACCATTTATTCCCACCGTGTTGCTCCTTAACAGAATAGACCATCTGCCTTTCTGGAAGCGCGTCAAAGGCGAGCATCGGCTAACGGTCACTAACACCGTGACATCTGACTGTGTAGTAGAGTTTCGCAGCGACTCCCAGATTGGTACCACCGTCTTACATATTCCTACCGCCGTAACGTCAGCGCTTGCCGTTGACGTGTAACTGTTCGGAGGATAAAGTAGCCGACACACTTTTGCACGAGGCCTAGAATCCCGGTCTCAAGATGGCAAAGCACCATTACCAACTTAGATGTTTCTAGGCGGCGTGAATTTCTTACCATCAGAAAATGCGTCTGCTTGTTTACCTTCCAATATCTTAAAAATCTATTAATCTATCAAAATAAACTTTTTAATCAAAAAACCCATCAGATTGTTTGTTTTCTTATAATTATACCAAATTGGCATGTAATAATTTTTACTGAACTAAAAAAACTAATTTCGATTTAACTGTTATGTCATTTAAATACGCCAAAATTAAGTATTTTATAGAATTCCTTAGGGTTCTATTACCAGATCCAGATTTAATGAAACAAGCTCTTTCAAAAAACACTAAAATTGGTTTAGAAATGGCAAAGAAATCTCACTAGTGCTCAAGCCATTTTCGTCCTACTCATTCAGGTTGTATGACAAAAATTAAAATATTGTTTTTCCTAGTTTTTTCTCACTCGAATGGGATAAAAAGTATCATTTATCCGTCTTCTAGCTTTATGATACTTTCCTAAAAAAATTCAGCCAAATCGGTTTAGCCCTTTTTGAGTTATAAATAGTGTAACTAACACAACTTTCTCTGATATACATAGATATATATCAAAAATCCTCCTCTTTTGAAATCGGTTCAAAAAAATTCCCGGTTTCAACAACGCATTATTGAAAAAAACAACGTCTCCAACCAGTAGTGCTGGAACTACTGGTGAGTGTCCGGATGAAGATCGATTTGCTTATTATAATTTGGATTTAAATACCTTTGACTAATTGTGGGCTTAGGTTATACCTGCCTACCTCTTTGGGATACGAACGTGAATAAACTTTCAAAGTACTCACCAATAACAAAGATGAGGACCATACAAGCAACAGACTTCCTTGCTCTTGCTTGAGCCTCCCCCTGACCTGCATGCAGAGCGCCCGGCATCTCCCTGGTACTTGCCAGTAGTCGTCGAGCCATCAATGAATAAAAGATGGCGATGACAAAAAGGGGTAGAGTATAATATACTACTGCTTTTATAATTGTCATCCATCTGTTGACAAAAAGTGATATTAAACGAATGCATTTGTTAATAATTTAGTAATGCCCAGTTCCTATAATTAACGACCCGTAATCCGTTAGTATAACCATTGGTAGGTTGTCTAAAGGTGACCAAGCGTTGCTGATAATTACAGAAATTTTTTCAAGCTTACTGTCGATAACAAACGACCGTAGTTAGATTTTTTACTATTTGTTCAAAAAGCTACCACTCATAAGCAAAATGTCTCGTTTCTTGAATATAGGAACAGGACAATTGTTCTGCCAAGCACCTCTTCAGAGGTGACCACAGGTTACATGGGTCAGTACCAACAAGACCACTGCTGATAGAGTGCTGTGCAGCAACTTGACTTAGTAGGAATCCACTGCCTTGCCTCTTCCTACCGCCATAATGGCTCTGTCATGTTCCCTCTGGAGGGTGATATCCCGGTCACAGGACATCACCCTCCAGAGGGAGGGAAAATAGAGAGGGAGAAAAAGAAATTCACTCGCTTGTGTATACGACTGTCGCGCCTGTGCACGTCTGAATTTAACGGTTTTATTCTACGGACTTTTCCTTACGGTTTTTACTTTCACATAATTTCCAGTTCGATCTAGCAGCAAAATCCCTATCTCCTCTAAGCCTGCCGTAAGGAACTTTGTTCCAATTATTATATAATTAAATCTTAGTGCAATCAAATAAGTTGTACAGTTTTTTTACTATTAAATATTTAAATCTTAGTGCAATCAAATAAGTTGTACAGTTTTTTTGCGACATTGCTTAACTTATTCTACAAATAAATAAAACTTCTTGTCAGTAGCCAACTAATAAGTTTTTCTGAAGTCGTAACTAGATCCAATTAAAAGAAATACTTTGCATAATTCTTCCATTCAGTTGAACAAAGCAACAAATAAATAAGTACAGTTTGTTTGAGCTGCAAACACTGTTCATAATTATGAAAGATGATTGTAAAGAAAGAAGAAAAAAAAAAAAGGATTTTTTTTTCTTTTTTGATCTGCAAACACTGTTCATAGTTATGAAAGGAGATTGTAAAGAAAGAGGCTTACATTTGAATGCAAAGAAAACTAAAGTAATGGCGTTTGAAAGAGATGTAGCCAGCACGAACTTCAGAGTTCTAGCCGAGGATGTAGTGTTGCAGGAATGGAAGGTACACCGCGGATGTACAAAGGAGAGCGTGTGCAGGGAGTGGTGTGAAAGGAGCGTTGGGTAAGCCTATTCGAAAGTGACGTTTTGAGTCGATGTGCTATACTTACTTTGCATAATTCTGTGCTTATCCTAAAGTTGTTAGATGAAGAAGATTTAACCTAGTATAAATGCGGTCGAAATGAGTGAGATCCGAGAAGGAGTGTTTCAGTCTTGTGGAAAAATGACAGACGAAAGATTGACACAACATATTATATACAATACAAATAAAGATCGATGTTGGTAGGCCGTCATTCTCACATTATCGGGGACGATGGCATTTGTTTTGTGTCATTTGGCCCGGTATACGAATCACCGGGCCAATTAAAACTTTTTTTCCCATGTGGGAAACTCAGTTAGGTTAGACCCAAGGAAACGTCTTAACCCAGAAGTGTTTTAAGTTTAACGTATCTATGTGTATGTGTATCTATGGCATCGTAAATTTTGATCTCAAGGTAAAGCGGCTCACCTTCCAACTTGCTGCACTCTGCAAGCTGTGGTCTTATTCGTGATGGCATATTTAACCTGCGCTTGCCTCTTACGAGCAGCAAGTCAGTGAGTCAGATGGACTATTCTACTTAGGAGATCTGGATCAACATGAGGGTACGGGGGGTTACCCTTAAAATAATTTAAAACAGGTCCGTAATTTTTTGTAATATATTTTTTCGTAAAAATATAAGTACAAACCGACAATAACAAAAAGCATTTTTTAGTAAACTTAAATTATTTTCGCCGAAATGATTTCACTAAACGTAGACACAGCTTTTAAGCTATTGTATAGGTTCTATAACGGGCCTTAAGCGTGAAGACCGAATCAAGAAATTTTGTAACGAAAATTATCTAACATCCCCACTCCTGCCATCTATTGATGAATAGCAGAACTTTTAATGTCTTTTTGATCACGCTTGTCTCATTCGTTCAGCAACTCGCCTCTGGGTGGCATTGGTTGTATCTGCGTTACTGCGCAATCGTAATTCGCCCCGCAATCTGGTGACTCATGCCTCCTGATTCAATAGTTTTTCCGCGGCAGTCTCCGAGTGCCACACGTTTTTCTTTATGATTTTAACTAGCAACACGTTCCGTCTCCGCATGGGTTGACAAACGTCTATGTTATTATAATAAATAAAGATCTTCCTCCTAAAACACTCTAATCAATAAAAAAACGCATTAAAATCCATTACATAGTTTAAAAGATCTAAGTATACATAGATATGAAATTGGAAAGCGACTTCGTTTTATAGTATGAGTAGGTTTTATGTATAACACGTACGATACTAAAATGGATAGCTTTAATATTATTTACTAACCAGTATTAAGATAGATTCTCGTATCGGGGTATTTCTTCACACGACTGATTTATTAAGTGCATTTGTACTTGATATTGCATACGTGATTTATATGTAAAGTAGAGGAGATAGATTCGATACGTATTTATTACAAATAGAAATAATATAGCTGGGGTACATGGCTACTAACTTTCACATTTCCTTTTTTATAACGTACTAGCGGCCCGCCCCGGCTTTGCATGGTTATATTTCATACATGTAAACCTTCCTCTTCAATCCCTTTATCTATCAAAAAAGCCGCATCAAAATCTGTTTTGTAGTTTTGAAGATTTAAGCTTACACAGGGACATAGGTACAGAGAAAGCGACTTGGTTTTATACTATGTAGTGATAATAAATTTTGTAAAAAGAAGATTTTCATTCATTTAAATATTTAGTGTATAATATATATTACTCGTCATAGTAGTATATACACACTATAGAATTTAAGGTAACCACTAACTTTTAAAACTGCATTGATACCAATCAGCTCATTAAAGACGACTTTTAATTTATATGCTACTAGCACCGTGTCTTATAAAGTCAGAAAACAAAAGACAAATGAAAAAAGAATTGTGATAGAAAATAGAGAGGATATGAATCACTCACAACAATAATGCGAAATACAAAGGATATACTCAAAACATTAAAATTAAAAAAAATGTGGACACAATAAAAAATAATAACGAATCAAAGAATAAATTTTATAAATAAGAGAACAGCAAGTACATGGGGCACACTAAACGTTCTGCACTTTTAGTTAATCGGAATTATTTGGATTTCGAATGTTATATTTCTAAAGTTCTACGTACGCAACGAAAATGGAATTAAGTCGAAAAGATGTTAGAGCGATGATTTTTTTGTGATTTTAAAAGTTCTCTTTCTCCGCAAGATTGTGCCGCTCGTCTGCAATTTGGTTGAGAAGCACCTTATTTGAGCTGCGTGAGGCGATGGTTTGCTGAATTTGAGAGAGGTCGAGTTTCTTTATATGACGAATGTTGTAACAGGCTGTCAACGAAAATAATGTGTCTACTCTTAAACAGTTAATTGAAATAAAAAACCGGATTACGTATGAAACAATTCGAGGACTATTGGGGATTGGTATGAACCAAATTCAAAAAAATTTTACACGAAGAATTGAAAGTTCGGAAACTTTGTTGTCTTTGGATCTCTCATGAACTGACAGCGGAGAAGAAGCGGGCTTGCGTGGAATGGTGCTCACAGAGGCTACTGAAGTACGGCGACGGACATTATAATGCTGTTTATGATATTATCACAGGAGATGGAATGTGGATTTATTGTTTTGAACCCGAAAAAAAAACAGCAATCTTGTGAATGGGTGTTTGAAAATGAAAACAGGCCAACAAAAGTGAGACAGGCGTGAAACGTTGGTAAAAAAATGAACGCTTTTTTTCTCAGCTACTGATCTCATCTGTACAATTTTCCTTGAAGGTCAAAACAGTGTTAATACCGAGTGTATTCTACCATTTGTTTACCCAGAGTGTTAGTAAAAGTTCGCGAAAGACGATCCAAAAGCCGCATTCTCCTACACCATGATAACGCTTCTTCACACACGCCAACAAAACAAAGTCATTTTAGCATCCGAAAAAGTACATCTCGTCTTTCATCCTACGCATAGCCCCGACCTAGCACCTTGTGATTTCTGTATTTTCCCCAAAATCAAAAATTTTATTAGAGGTTTTACTTTTACCAACTCCGTAAAGGCAGTGATAGCGTTCAATCAGCACGTAGAAAACATGCATTCGGATCTATGGTCCTCCTGTTTTAAAAAATGGTTCGATCGCATGAAAAAATGTTTTAAATGTTAAGGAGATTATTTTGAAAAGCAAAAACATAATAATTTTGGTCATAACATGTTGTTTTTTTTTAAGTTACACAAAATTTATAGTGTGACCTACGTATTACGGATCTATCGAAAATCTGCAGATGTATCACCGACATTCCATTTCTTTCTTCTTCAGAAATGTTTAAGATATTCATTCTAAACAAACTACACGTGCAATTCATAAACCAACGTGGTCCAATTACAGTAGATATTTTAAATCTTTCTACACAAGAAAGAAATTGAATAGGTTAAATGGGTCAGTGTTGTTTGCAGATTTCAATTGCGGGCAGCTATTAACGATATCGTTACTATGATTAAATAAATGAAAATAAATAATTTTTATCGTTAAAAAGTAGGGCACCCAACATGGCTCTACAGAAAATAAAGAAACAAGAAATACTTACTTTGAGTATCTCTTCCAGTCAGCAGGATATGGAGAGCAGTACACTATTGAAATATTATTCTGTATGTCCGTCGTAATGGTATCAGAATAAATAGCTGCCGGTGCTGCGAAGATCAAAGCAGCTGCCCAAATTATTGTGGCACAGACCAGAGGTAGCTTGCGAAGCTGAAAATAAATCATATATTAAAAATAGATAAACTTTTATATCACATTTAATACTTCAAAACTTAACAGTTTCATACTTTACTTTAGTTGTCACATTTTATGCTTTCAAGCTTAACAGTTTTGGCTTTTTTGTGGGAGAAACATAGATATGTTAAGTGCGTCACTGCTCTGAGGCCAGGCTTTCAGAACTATTGTGCAAGTCTCTACTCTACTTTTCGGATCAGAACAATATAATACTGTTATTTTGGCCACAGGAATACATAAGATAGTGGTTCCCATGCTAGTTACTGAACAGGAATTAACCACCAATTGTTATGTCAGAAATGACTTAACTTATGTTCCCTTAAAACAAACTGCCCCGTTGAGAGACAGATGATCTATTCACTATTGAGAATCCGGATCAACACGGCTGCGTATTATCAGATTCTTCAATCAAAAGGTGAGAAAACATTTTCTCTAGAAGTATTCACTTTCAATATTCACTTTCAATGAAAGCGCTCTTTTGCCTTATTATATTGAAAGTGAATCTTAAATCTTAAAGAATCTTCTGGTCCTATAGAAATATGTAACAGTGTTGGCTAACTTAAGGTTCTAAACCGAATCAAGACCACAGAATAATGTGTGATGTAAGGTACAGAAGACTCACTGCTATATAAAACAAAATAAAACGTGAATCTTAAGATATACAGCAAAGGCTCTTAATGCGCTGATCGAGTAGACCTGATTTATTTTAAAGCTCATGCATGTCAATCAAATTTAAACTTAGGATATTGGTTGCAGACTCGTATTGCGCTGAATGTAGCTTTTTTATGATAATGGAAGGCAAACAAGCAGACGGATTTCCTGATGGTAAAAAATTCACGCCACCTAGAAACATAAAAGATGGTAATGGTGGTGCGTTGCCAACCCTATGCTGGGATGTCAGGCCTCAAGTAAAAGTAAGTTTACCGGCTCCCTTACACTTCGAACCGGAATACGTCATGACGTTATGGCGGCAGGAATAGGTAAAGCGGTGGTACGAGTCTGGGTGAGTCGCTGCGAAACTCTACCACTTAGTCATATGTCACGGTGCTAGTGACGGTAAGCCTGTGCTCGCCTGTTATGAGCTGCTTGACAGGAAGGCAGATGGTCCATTTTGCAAATAGGACCAACACGGGGTAGCTGAAGTACTGATGAGTTTACTAATGGTTTTGTCATGCTACTCTTCACGAGCTAAGTTGAGTGATAATACTTAAACTACTGAGTGAAACCTCACTCAACCTCCAGTTGCATGCTCCGTAGTTATGATGATAGTAGAAGAGAGAGAGAAGAGTAGTGACACTATCCCTGGTGAGCCATTTCAGAATTGCACGTTTTATCTGACTGAACTAAAAAAATCTGTTACGATTTCTAGAATATCCTATCCGTGGGTGATGAGGTTTTCACAAACCTATGCATCAAATCTGCAAACTGAACACATTTACAAAGTTGGACCTTGCACTTACCTAAGCCTAACCTAAATCTCTGTCAATTTAAGTGACCCATGGTTCGTTTGAATCCATTATCCCTGACCCTTTGGGATACATTTGAAAGGTGCCTCAATAAAATGAATTTACCGTAGCTGAATCTGTTTATTTTGCTACTTTTGATTTAAATTGTCTACTCCCTCTTTCCTTTATATAAAAGAGGGGAGAAACTGGCAAGTGTGTCATAAGACAAAAGAAACGATTTTTCTTTTTTAATTTCTCTGATTAGCCTCAATTTCATAATCATTTGTTTATAACGTTTTGCATTATTTTTTTACTTATAACGCGTTCCGCATAAATTTCTTAATACTGACCCAGATCGAATTTTAACCAACTCCAAAAAGGAGGAGGTTGTGATATAGTTACGCGATTACTCTTGTACTATTTTAGTCACACTTAACTATGTTGACGATATGATCGATAATGAAGTCGGCAACATCATGAAGTATATAACTCAAAACTGCTACCGGGTTCTCGATAAAACGAATATAGGACCGGCTTCGTGTTTTTCTTTTCTAAAAAAATACTCCTAACTCCTCTAAATAGGACATATTCACCTTATTTCACCGAAGAACCGCCATGCTAGGGTTCGATTCCCAACAAAGGCAGATGTTGATCCGTTCCGTTGCAGAATAGACGATCTGCTTTCCTGCCAGGCAGCTCGTAAAAGGCGAGCATATGCTCATCGTCACTAACACCGTGATATCTGACTAGGTGGTAGAGTGTAGCAGCGATTCGCCTGGATTGGTATCACCGCCTTACCTATTTCTGCCGCCATAACGTCATGACGTGTTCCGGTTCGGAGGAGAAGGTAACAGGTAAACTTAATTTTGTTCGAGGCCTTGTTGGCAATGCACCATTACCATCTTTGGTGCTTGTAGACGGCGTGACTTTCTTACCATGAGATAATCCGACTGCTTAATTGCTTTCCAATAGCATAAACAAGGCAGTTATTAATGTGATGAACATTTAGATGTCGGCATTTTCAGGTCTGGTTGATTATGAAATTTATTCTGTTGTATAAGTATTTCTATATATTAGAATCGTTGCTTAATACCCATAATACAAGAATATAATTTGCTTACTTTGTGGTTACATTCGATTTGTGTACCTTGTCCATTTATTTATTTCAATTGGTGGCAATTCTTCACCTCGTGGTTTGGTTCTTATACAATCTACCTGGCAGACAGAGGCCCTATTTAGTGTCAGTGTAGGATTATTAATCTTTAAATAAATACGTGATGCCAAAACTTTGGACCCCATTTTACGAAAATTGCGGTGACGGAGAAGTATGAAATTTGGCACACTTATAGTTTATGTGTAGGAAAAGTGCAGAACGCTTATATGTTTTGATGATAATGGTTATAAAGTACATGAATTCAAAAAATAAAACATTACACGTACTACCATACATTTGACACATAAACAAATATATTGATGATAACGATAAAACATGGCACACAAACTATAATCATAGTTTGGAAACAAAGTAGTTGGTCTTAAGAAATGAAGATGGCGTTGTTATCAACAAGATATTAAAATTTATTATGGTTGAATTTCGACCAATGGGTGACCACTAGTTTATTCAAGTGGTAACAATTCTTCATCACGAGTATTGGTTCTTATACAACCTACCTGGCAGACAGAGGCCCTATTTAGTGTCAGTGTGGGATGATTAATATTATTAACCGCGTGAACAGACATCATTGAGAACTCCCCGGGAAGTTGTACAGCGTGGGCGGTTTAATAAGTAATAGCCGCCCACGCACGAAGTAAGAAAATATTATTAGTAATTTCCTCACGATATAAAATATTTAAACGAGGTAGCTGAATCGGAAATCGAAGATTATAATATCAGATACATGAAGTAAATGTGTAATGATTTGCTTCCAATTGAAAATGGGTTAAAGGGTTATATTATATACAAGCTGCTACGGCGAACTTCGTATTACCCATTCGGTTTGTATCCTCTATTGTCTGGACCTTTTTTTTTTAAAAAATGATTTTATATTGTTTATAAGTATAAGGGGTGGCACTGAGACTAAGAAAACTTTTCCGGTGATTTTTCGTCTACGGACTTATACAATTTCAAATTCAAATTCGCTGAAAACAATGAGAACGGATTTTTTAAAAGTCTATGTACTCGTCTGAGGATACAGGGTATCTTAAGGGTAGATGAAACATTAAAATGTTGTTTTTCCCAGTTTCATCAATATCGAACAGGATAAAAAATTCTATGTCCTCCTGGTTCGAAGCTACATCCCCATAAATTTTTAACCAAATCAGTTCAGCCGTTCTTGAGTTATAAATAGTGTAACACCACTTTCTTTTATATCTATAGATTAGTACAAATACGTGATCTATTAATCCATCATCAAGTAGCTAGGGCGTTATTCAAGGGAGTGTCAAGTAGTTCTCCAAAACCAGTGACTCCAAAGCCATACAGCTCTGCAAGGATCGTGAAGTTTAGCATTCGTTGTCTGCCTACCCCGTAAA
>NJDD01005129.1:0-32812 GCA_002245505.1 Calephelis nemesis | reverse complement strand
GCAAAACGTAAGAAACATACCCGTGATATGCTAACAGAGATGCCTTTAATCCTGATACTTCTCTAATTCTTCTCAACACATATACAAACCTATCGATTTTATTGCAAAATAAATCAATATGCGATTTCCAGTTACAAAATTTATCGATTTTTATTCCTAGGAATTTAGTACAATCTACATTCTCAATAGTAGTATTATTTAAAATAACATCTAATTTTTTAGTAACTCTATAATGTGTTTGAAATTCAACTTATTTTGTCTTCGTAAGATTTATTTTTAGATTATTTTCATTTAACCATTCTGTCACTTTAGTCAAAGTTTTACTTAATTCTTCCAATAAATCGTTTTTATTTTTGCTCTTGATGAGAAGTGTAGTATCATCAGCAAACAAAACTGAATCATGATTGATAGCATCAGGCAAATCATTTATGTAAATTATGAAAAGTAATGGCCCTAAAACATTACCTTGTGGTACACCACAGTCATTAAAAAGATAACTTGAAGTATATACTTTCTTGCTGTTTCCACTTATTTTTGAAATCTCAACATATTGCTTTCTATTCTCTAAATAGCTTTTAAACCATTGTAATGAATTACCTCTAATACCATATCTCTCAAGTTTCGTTCACAAAATTTTATGTGATACAAAATCAAACGCTTTACTCATATCTAAAAATACAGCAAGGGGAAACTTTTTACTATTTAGGCATTTTGCTACTTTTTTAACTAAGTCAAAACAAGCACAAACTGTAGACCTACCTTTTCTAAATCCGTATTGATTATTTTTTAATAAATCAAACTGAAGAAGATAACTGTATAATTTGTCATACATTACTTTTTCAAAAATCTTAGAAATGACTAGAATTAAAGTTATTGGTCTATAATTGTTCATGTCACACCTATCCCCTATTTTAAATAATGGCTTGACAATAGACTTTTTTAAACGATCAGGATACGTTCCTTCTAAAAATGATAAATTAATTATATAACAAAGAGGCTTTGATATCACTCTGGCAACATTCTTTAATATTATTGTGCTATATTGTCATAGCCAGTTGCTCTGGTGTTTTTCAAATTATGTATAACCTTAACTAAATCATGCTCATCAACTGGTGTCAAAAACATAGTTTTACTATGATTAGACAAATGATGAAATTTTATGCTATTTGTAGAACAAGCCTGATTTTTATAACAAGCTTTAGTTTGATTTATAAAGAACTTGTTGAGATGATTACAAATTACTTGAGCATCAGTGTATACCGAGTTATTTATTTTAATTTGTTCTATTTCTTCTTTAGATATTTTATTTTGAAATGTACTTTTGATTATATCCCATGAAGCTCTATATTTATTAGAAGACTGTTCAATATATTTTAACGATGCCTGTTTCTGTGATTCTAGTATACATTTAGATAATACCTTTTTATAGCGTAAGTAACTTGTCTTATTTCCCTTTTTGTTAAATTGGAAATAACGATAATTTAAATATAACTGACGTTTTACTTTACAACATTTTAAAAGACCTTTAGACAGCCATTTGTTTTTTATTGGCTTGTATTTAATTTGATTCACCCTAATTTGAATTTTTGGAAAACATAATTCATAAAATAATATAAAAGTATCATGAAACTCATTAAAAGCCTCTTCACAATTATCACAAGTAAGAACTTCATTAAAACTTAAAGATGACAGACATTCATAGAACTTATTAATATTTTCTTGTCCAAATATACGCTTTGTTTCAAACCAAAAGGTACGCTTTGGTTTACAAAATGAAACTGGCTTTATGTCTACTTGTATACTTTGAGCTGTTTCATGGTCAGATAAACCAAGAACATGAGTATCAGAGCAAACATTATCTAAATTGCTAGCAATTACATCTAAACATGCAAGTTTCCTTGTAGGTTTCAAAATATGTTGACATAAATTATTATTTTCTAAAATGCTTATTAAATTCTTATGAGTATTGGTAGATTGCAAAAGGTCTATATTCCAATCTCCACATAAAACAAATTTCTTTTTAGAATTTTTCATAATTTTTTCTAATAATAATTCCAAACTATTAAGAAAGATATCTACATTTGAACTAGGAGTACGATATATACATATAACTATTAATTTATAGTTTATTATCTCCACTGCACAGCATTCAAACGAGTATGGTATGTGCATTTGTAAATCCAGAGTTTTAAAATGAAGTTCTTTACTAACTAATATACAGGTGCCACCACGACGTTGGTTA
Source organism: Calephelis nemesis (assembly GCA_002245505.1). Taxonomy (NCBI): domain Eukaryota; kingdom Metazoa; phylum Arthropoda; class Insecta; order Lepidoptera; family Riodinidae; genus Calephelis; species Calephelis nemesis. The sequence goes on along the minus strand of NJDD01005129.1, from coordinate 30,570 downwards.
TTGCGCGAGAAATAAGAAGCTGTATAGTATTCATCAAGTTTAAAATTTTGTTCAGAACCTTGCTTTCAAATGTTTCAGAAAGACAAATAACATGTACTTTACCTAAAGAGTCTCTCAGTTCACTAATAGCGGCTTGAAGATAATCACGTTTATTTAATGCACCAGCAATGTTTTGATGCAGTAATCTAAATTTATTAATGAAAAAGCTGATTATTATTTATATTTAATGATTTATTATTACATGTTTTTTGTCGGAAGTAGTATGGTATAGTACCTTTTTTTTACTGTAGTATTAGGAACTTTTTTCTGTTCTATCCGTTTCTGAAAAAATTCTTTCTTTGAACTGAAATAATAGGGTATAGTCCCTTTTTTAAAACTATTACATGCCAAGCTTGAATTTATTCTATTTAACACTAAATTTTTTAGACTTTGTATTCATCAAATGTAATATTTGGTTTTTCTAAATTTTTATTTAAATTTGGATTATTTAATTTTACAATTTTACTATTATGAAAATTAAGAATTTATTTTTATATTCCTGATAATCTATCTCAGTTTTTAATTCATTAGACAAACACTCAATGTACATCTTGTGTGTATAATGTCCATATTGTTCTCTACAATTATCCATATCTAAAAAGGTACAATTATTATATTGATGAGCAATTAACTTCAACTTTTGATTTAGAAGTGCTACATTTAAGTACTGATTATGCAAAATTTTAAGTAAAAACACTTGTTTGCACTTACTTAACTTATCTAATATGTTACTAACATTTGTAAATACCGAGTAAGGATCCCAGTCGTTGGAGCCAACTGCTATAATAGCATAATCTCTGCTGCTTAAACCTGAAAAATCTTTAAAAGTATATGTTAATTCCGATGAATTAGCATTGGGTTTAACCATTGATTGGACAGTATATTTACTGTATCCTGAGAGTTTGGTGGACAAACCACGTACTCTTTGGTCACCCAAGATTACAATCCTTTCTTTAGTTGATTTTCTACGATGTTTGGGAGATACACTTATTGAACTTGTTTTTTAGGGTACACATTTACCAGATTGAGAGTCAGCTACCTTTTGCGATGAAATTTGGAGGTGTTGGAGCTGACTAACTTGAGAAAATAGACTAACATCACTATTTTGCCTTTTTAATGATTCTATTACTTTATTCTTAAGGGGAAAAAACCTTTATTACTCTTTCGCGGAGTTGTTTTATTTGATGGTGTATGCGAAGCTAGTTGTTTTAATACCGAGATATACTTACTCTGCTCCTCATTGACTTTTCTTAAGGAGTTATTCTCTAGGATCAGGTTTTCTATTTCTCGATGAGCACTTTCTAATTGGCATTTTAATATGTTGATTTCTTCATGTAGATCTTTTAGCTGGTTGTCGATTAAAGTAGACAGGTCCGGTAAACTTCTAATTAGGTAATTCGAGGTGGATGTTTCGAATGACATTACCGACTCGGTCGACATTGCCCGGTTCTTTTTTCTCATGTTGATGGTGCTGAAGTCTACATTTTCGAAATCAACATTTGCAAAAGTTGAATTCATTTCGATTATTATTAAAATTCAACTACAGCTCCAAACTTTGAAATAAAAATTTAAATTTTACAAAGGAACGAGTAACGGTCAGTTGACATTGTCAGACTTTGAAATATTTTACTTATTGAAGCACTTCACAACAAGTTTTGTATATATCACTTTAACTATGGATGATTACGCTTTGATTTTTCACGATTTTATTGCAGAAATACACTATTTTTTAATTTATTTTAATAAAATTAGCACAGCTGATTGAGATTGCTTTTGACAGCAAAAGATAGCACAAATTTTATCTTAGCTTTTCAAAATTCAAAACCTGCCCAAATTGACTCTTGTTCTTTTTTAGATTTTGTGTAAAGTGTATGGAAAGTCCCAAAAATCAAACATAAATGCAAAAAAGTAAGTAAGTTATGACATGTTCGTATCTTGAAAGAGATGGGCAGAGGCATGCATGATTGGCCGAGGTCAGAGGTGCTTATTCCCACAATGTGATAGGTGTCAAACCTATCACCAGTCGGTCATTTATCCAATCCCGCTCAACGTTTTTATTTGAAAATTGAAAAAACATTTGAGTTTCCTGATTTGGTAATCGAACCTGAGACTTCGTGTCGTCAACGCTGACGCTAGATGACAAAAGCGATTATAGAAAATATTATATAAAAAAGTATCTTCACGGCCATATCGACGAAAAGCCAGGCATAGGAATTATAAAATCATAGCAGTCTGCCGAAGATACAAAGTCCCATAAGTAGATGGCACGCCTATCTGCAGGCACCAGTCCAATCCCGGGCAATTTTTGTTAGAAAAATATTCAACAAAGCAAACTCAGTATCACTTATATAGCATTCGCATTTTTTATCATCTAATACCAGTTTGTGTGGATTAAATCGTTTTTCCCCAATTCCCCTGCAAGTGTCAAAGATTTTCTTTTCATGAGAACCTTTTTTAAAAACGAATAATAATAAAACAATTAGCAACATTAGTCCATTCGTTCAGGGATCCATTATATTGTGTATATAATGAATTTTTTTTTTGACTTTTGGAAATTTTGTTTTGACTTATTTTTGTTGATTAAACAGGGAATTGAACTTGGGTCCTTCTAAAGTCAAGTCCAACACTAGACTGTTAGATTACAGAGGCGATTAATATAACAATTAATTAACTAAATTAACTAACTAAACAAGTGAAATTGAGTAATTGTTTCGGTTGCTACAGATACCAGGAGCTATCCGGAAACGAAAGTGAAACATTTCGAAGACAAACTTGAATTCAAAGCTTAATAATGTGGTTAATTGTAGTGCAGTTGAGAATAACTGTTTCGTTAATTAAGAAGTTCCAAAACAACTGGTTCGTTAGTCACAATGTACGAAATGAGATATTGTTCTTGAACATATTTCTGATGTTAATTATACATGTTCTTTGCCTGAGATTCGTGGAGTCGGAGTTTTTAAACAACTCCACAACAGAGAATGTTCTCGAATTGTACTCTGTGTTTTTTGTTTGTTACGCGACTACTCAGCCAATACCAGAATTTGGTGGTTCTTTTTTCAATTATTGGTTTGTGAGTTTTTACTAGACTACGATTTCACCGATGATGCAAAGGTACATGAACGCTTTTAAGGGCCGATTTCACAGATAATGTTGACAACCGAGTTTAGTAAAATTAAGTTCAGTGTAAACTAGTTCATTTATTGGTAGTAATCCCGTTTATAAACGAATGTAAGTAGTATTTTAAAATTGACAAAATTCTTATCCCCATCAAATGAGAAACTACAAAACAAATAAAATACTTCAATAATAAAATATTCGCAAAACCAAAAAAAATATTTGACATTCGACAGTGAAATTGACATTGTTGACACTTTTGACAATTGACTTAACGCGATTTTACATTCATCTACTTAAAAGGGGTTCTAGACGGTGATCGCCTTTAAAAAAATCGGACCTTGCAGGAAACTTTGTTTCTATCTTCCAGTTGCTATCAAAATTGGATTAAATCTGTTGTCCAGAGGGATGCAAACCTAAGTTAACAACCAGTGTTTATAACCGCCTGGGACGTCCTTAAGTGTAACTCAAAAACCTGTCATTGGGTCGTCATAAAATTTATGTAGCACCAGCTCGTCTGAAAGACATTTATATAAATACACTAGCTGATCCGGTAGACGTTGTTGTGTCATATTTTTATTGTGATTTCATTTAAAAAACTGGGATGAGTAGCCCTTTTTACTTAGGAGTATGAAAAATAGATGTTAGCCGATTCTCAAATTTTTCAATATGCGAACATCGTAAAAACCGTTTCGGAGGAGTACGGGAACGAACATTGTGACACGAGATTTTTTTATATTAATGTTAGAATCTACATCAAATGTGAAAGTGTGACTGCCTGTGTGTTTGTTACGCATTTATGGCTAAATTTCTTAACCGATTAAATTGAGATTTGATATTATGTATGTAGTCCCTTGACTACCTGAGCTCAGACAAATTTTTTTTTCAAACATCGACCCTCAAAATATTTTATCACTATCTTCATGCTTTCTCATTTATGGAATGGCATCCTAATAATAATATAAATGTGAAAGTTTGTCAGTATCAATGTATATATGAAATTGTGACCTGGATTAACATTAGGCTACTTTTAATCCCGATCACATAATGAGTTCCTGTGAAAACGCAGGCGACGCCTCAGACAACACCTAGTATTCCATAAATGAGACAATGAAGGATGAAAGTTTGAATGAAAATCATGTCGAGATGGTTTGTGTAGAATAGTTACTTCCAAAGTTGTTTGATACACTGACAAATTTACTGTACACAGCGGGCAAACATATATATTAATACGTGATGCCAAAATTTTGGACCCCTTTTACAAGAAAGAAGCATAAAATTTGGCACACTTATAGTTTATGTGTAGGAGAAGAGAAAATCGCTAATACTTTTCAAAAATAATGCCTATAAAGTACATTAAATCAATAAATAAAACATTACCCACACTACCATACATTTGACACACACAAACAAATATATTGATGATAACGATAGAAGATCACAGATGGCGCACTAAAAATTTGGAAACAAAGCAATTGGTCTTGGAGTAGTTTCAAAAATTGAGCACAACAGTAAAAAATATGCTTTAAAATTTCACATCCATGTATTTATTGTAATATTGTTAAAGGGACTCGAAAGCAAATCTTTTCTAGATTTAGAAATATTACTTTGTTTCTTATTATTTGTATTAATTAATAAAAAAAATGTAAAATAAGACAACAGGTGTGATAAATTGGTCAGTTTTGTTACTTTATTCAATATCCAAAATAAATTAAACTATGGAAGGTTTTCCAAATCCAATATATATTTAGGAACAATATGCTCTTTTGCTATCTATATTTAATGAAATTAAGCTTCTAAAATTAATAAAACTCTCAAAAAGATGAAATTTTGTTCAGGTTTGTTACGAAATGTCCAAACACAACATTTGTTTTCATGTTACTAATGAAACATTAATGTTAGCCTTTCAAGAACTAAATCAGCTAATCGTAAATGTGTTTTCATTTGAATAAATGCAGTTTTACTTTAAACATTTAATGGATAAGGGCCAAATATATCTGATTTTTAGAAAATTTTTAGGGGACAGTAACAAAACAGACGGTAACAAAATCGTAAGGCATAGTTCACAAACATGTAATTATAGTCAAAAATTTTTTTATGAGTACCTAGTATCGAATATTTCTGGTAAATAAACACATCAAGAAAGAAACATTACTTTGTCGGTCCATCTACATGTTACGGCAAATGTAGTAAGAAAACGGAAGTAACATATTGAGACCTACTTTCATTCGAAAAAATGTAACAATTCAATTTCAATTCTAAATAAATAAAATTAAACATTTTAAGATTCGTCTGAAAATTACATATACTCGTATGATATTCATTTATAAAAATGTGTTCTATAGTAAGATAAACTAGAATAACAAACCTGACCATAAATTTTTCTTCGGTTCAGCCGGTTGCACAAATCTTCGCATACCGCCGAAAGAAGACAAAGTTAATGTAAGTTTTTTAAATAGCTGTCATTTACTGTCGACGTTGTAATTTTTTTCAATAACAACTAAAACTGTTTGGTAGCTAATCTATTTAAAACTGTGGTAACAAAATCGAAATGTCCGGAATTTCAAAACTTCGGGGACAAGCAACATTTTTTTTTATGACATTGGAAGGCAAACAAGCAGACGGATTTCCTGATGGTAAGAAATTCCCGCCGCCTAGAGACACCAAAGGTGGTAATGGTGCGTTGCCAACCACAAGCCGGGATGTTAGGCCTCGAGCAAAAGTAAGTTTACCGGCTACCCCACCCTCCGAACCGGAACACGTCATGATGTTATGGCGGCAGGAATAGGTAAGGCGGTGGTACCAATCCGGGTGAGTCGCTGCGAAACTCTACCACCTAGTAACATTAAATTAAACATTGAATCATTTTTTAAAAATGTTTAAGTATTTAGCAAAACTGGACCCAAGAAGCTGTTAAATAATTTTCATTTTACATAAATAACAAAACAAGTCAAGGGAAAGCCTAGACTAAGAGCAGAATAATTTGACTTAAAGTGTGTCATCCGACCTGGGGACATACAAGAAAATGAGGATTCACTTGAATAAATATTTTTTTTTACAAAAAAGTGGTTATTTTAAATAATTTGAATTTATAATAATGAAAAAGTATGAAAGTTTGTTTACTAACTACAAAATAAATCAACTTGATTAATTATAACTACATGAAATAAAAAATATATGATTTGTGGGGACATGCCAAAATGACTGTTGTACTCTATGTTTCAAACTCCTCATTTACTGTCGACGTTGTAATTTTTTTCAATTACAACTAAAACTGTTTGGCAGTTAATCTATTTAAAACTGTGGTAACAAAATCTAAATGTCCGGAATTTCAAAACTTCGGGGACAAGTAACATTAAATCATTTTTTAAAAATGTTTAAGTATTTAGCATAACTGGACCCAAGAAGCTGTTAAATAATGTTTATTTTACAGAAATAACATAACAAGTCAAGGGAAAACCTAGACTAAGAGCAGAATAATTTGACTTAAAGTGTGTCATCCGACCTGGGGACATACAAGAAAATGAGGATTCACTTTAATAAATATTTTTTGTAAATATTTTATATAATATTAATATTAATAAATTAAAAATATAATAAACATTTTACAAAAAAATGGTTGTTTTATATAATTTGAATTTATAATAATGAAGAAGTATGAAAGTTTGTTTACTAACTACAAAATAAATCAACTTGATTAATTATAACTACTTGAAATAAAAAATATGTGATTTGTGGGGACATGCCAAAATTACTGTTGTGCTCTATTTTTAAAGCTCCTTCTTGAGAAATGAAGACGGAGCGGCGTTCTTATCAACAAAATATTAAAAAATATTACGGTCGAATTTCGACCAACGGGCGACCACTAGTTGTAATAAAATCACGTCAAGATAACCAATCACGTCACGATAAACAGCTGGTATAAATATAAATCCTTTTTCGAATGAAATCTGAATAAAATATTTCCAAGTAACATCTTAATTCCAAACTTAATTACGTGGGTAATTACGAAGTTCCAAACTCAGTCGCTTCATTAGTTAGAAAGTTGTGCGATAGGCAATATTGTTTGTGAATCCCATATTAGGTGTGAAATGTACATGTTTATTTCTAAATCAAAAACAGAATTGTCTCGAAACAATCTTGAGAAAATTGTACGGAGAGAATAATTAATTTGATATTTCTTGGAATCTTAATTGTTAGAGCAGAAATTTGTATAATTTCGCTGCCTTATGACATTGGCAGTCTCCTAAAAGGTTTTTAAGGAGCATCTTAATAAGCAATTATTAAGATGACAATTCCTTTATAATAAATATTTTAATTAGCATTCAAGTTTATTTATATCTCAACAAAACATAAACGTGAATAACAGCTAAGTTCAATCTCGCTTTCACTGCCAATAGAATTACCACGTATCAGTGCCAAGTTCTGTGTCTCTTAAATGTAAGTAATAATAACATACATTTCAAGCTAGAGATCTAACTTAGCTAGTTTATATATACTAGCTAAATTAAAGTTGTTAAATTATATTATCTTCACTAGGTCATACGCATAGGTTCTTATGGTTTACTAGCTGTTGAACGTGGTGTTGCCCGCGTGGTTAATAGTATAATAAAAAATATAATGCGTGTAATCTAAGTAACCTATATGTTTGTGTGATATATATTTCATGAAAATCAGTAGAGCAGTTTTTGCCTGAAGGAGTAACAAACAATTAACAAACAAACATAAAACCTTTTACATTTTTAATATATGCATGCGATCGGAACTAAACATACTTTATAAGATTAATATAACACTTCTTTAAAGGAGTCAGAGGGGCGAGGGCAGCTACAACCCTAAATTCTAAAAAAAGTTGCCAAATATAAATTATTCCCATACTTCGGAAATGCAACGAATTCAACAATTCTATTCTTAATATTCAGTATATTAAATAACTACTCTCTGTTCTACGAATATGTGAGAAAAAAACAAATAGTATTTAAAGGCTACTAACTTGATTTTCCTGTAGGTGATCGGCTTGAGAAGCCCCTGGGCCTAGCTTTTTTTCAAAATTTTTGATTTACTGGTAAAAACTAGCTTAACCTTGAAATAGATGCGCTTGTGACTAACGTTTTAGGATTTTTTTGCAAAGACTTGATGGTGTATGTAGGCCGTTGTTATTTCTTACCATCAGGAGGGTCATATGCTTGTTCTTTCTCTTATCACATAAATCAACTTGGCTATCACTTCACATTTATGTTAATAAAGGAATATTTTTACTCTGCTCGTTTATTGACCCTATACCTGTAGATGATTTTACAGGTTTTTGTTGAATATGACGATGAATTTGGTAAATATAAAAATAAATAAAAATGCATCAGATCTTAAATTTAAAAAAAATAATATAATTAAAAACTGATTCTGATAATATTTAAAACTATGATTAAATTATATTAAAACTTTTGATTATTATTGATTAAAATTATGAAAGAAACAACATGATTGATTAAATGATTTGATTGATATATTTTTTAGTTGATTGATTGATTGATATTGGTTTGATAATGTGCACGTCCGACGAGATAGTCTGATACGAATTGATGAAAAACTTAAAATATATTATAAGATGTGATGTGATGACGTTCGGTTCTCGGGTCGGGCAACAAAAAAAATTAGTTTTTACCAATTACCTAATAAAAAACCGTTGTTCGGGATTGGATATGTGCCTATTTGGCGATAGGCTTGCCACCTATCACATTGTGGGACTTAGTGTCTTCGCCTAGTCGTGGGTGCCGGTGGGGTCGGTGAGTCGGTGTTTGTGCCTCTGCCTACCTCTTCAGGGATATGGGCATGAAGATACTTACTTACTTTTACTTTATATTATGTGAGTTGCGGTTGGCGGCCACGACATGAAACTGCTGAAGCTGCATTATGCTCAATCATATGATAGATGTACGCAGATGTACGTACCAAACTCGTACAGTCCCTAGTTTGAATTCCGGGCTCCATTGCAGAATAGACCATCTGCCTTTCTGCCAGGCAGCTCGTAAAAGGCGAGCATTGGCTTGGCTTACCGCCACTAGCACTGTGACATCGGAAATTCGGAGGGAAATGTAAACCGGTGTGCCGGTAAACTTACTTTTTCTGTAGGCCTAAGATCCCGGTTTCATGTTGGCAAAACACCATTACCAACTTAGTTGTCCCTAGGCGTGGCGTTCTTATCATCATCAAATCCGTGTGCTTGTTTGCCTTCCATTATCATAAAAAATACGAAATTTTCTTTTCTCAATTTAATTAGTTGATAGAAACATTATATATTTTATTCAATACATTTCACGTTTGTAACTTAAACAAGTTTGAGTTTATGAAAGTTTCGTAAGTAGCTAGATATAGTTTCTGTAATATTGTACACTTCACTGCCTCTCCGTGTTCTTCTCTTTGCACTTGGCAGACAACATACCGCATGACGTCTAGATAATAAGTTTTTGCATTATGTACTGTATAGTTAATATCATATATTTAATTTAAGGATTCTTTCTATACCAGTCTTACTGAAATAAAAAACAGGCCAAGTGCGAGTCGGACTCGCACACGAAGGGTTCCGTACTATCTATAATAAACAATCAAGTTTGTTGTATTGAAGCCCCCCCTTTCATATTTACTTTATTGTTATTTAATTACTTATTTTGAATATACAAGTAAGTTATCTGTGAAAATTTGAAGCGTCTACCTGTAACCTTTTTTAATATTGAGCAAAAAAATATACGTTTATTGTATGGGGATGGGAATGTATGGGAAATACATCATTTGTGAAAATTTCAGCTTTCACGGTTTATGACATACACCCCGGAGACAGACAGACAGCGAAGGCTTAGTAATATGGTCCGTTTCTACCCTTGGGATGCGGAACCCTAAAAATGACTTATAAAGATAGAGAGATAATTCATCTTTTGAATGATTTGACAAATTATTCACTTCATATTTTACACATTGACCGCCTCGTTGTTTGAGGAGCTAAATTCCACCGACCAACAGATAGGCTTGGATTCGATTTCCAACGGGATCTGGCATTAGTGTAATGAACATTAAATCAAATGAAATATCTGTAATTTCTGAGTCTGGTTGCTTATTTTGAGGCTACATTAATTTTGTGTGATTTGTCCAGGGATATTTATTTATGCTAGGGCTGTTTTGTGTGCTACAAAATTAGACATTTAGATTGTTCTTGCTCTTATCCAACATTTATTGGATTTGGGTTGGAATTTTTCAAACATTTATTGGAATTTCAATGAAAAACTGGTAACTTTTTAGATTGACGAATGTCTGGCTTTTTAAAAATCTTGGTTTATAAATAAAGAGTATTAATAGCGGTGTTAGACTGTTGAAAACACTGGTTGTAAATAATAGTTTGTCTGGACTGGATATTTAATCCAAATTTGATAATAATCTTTACCTACTTTTAAGAAAAGATTGAAGGAACGTTACTAATCGTTCATACAAATAAAATGACATTATCCTAATAAGATATTTTACTATTAATATTTGTAACTGTTTTATTTTTACATACTTAATTAGATATTATATTTTTATTTATTTGTACTAAGTATAGCTATAGGTTTAGCAGTTAGGTTTTTGTACACGATGCCTTCTATTTTATTTTTACAGCTTCATTTTTTCCGGGTTAGTTGGAAGAAAATTCTTTAGTTAAATATAAGCTCGCCTTTTGTGCATTTTTACTTCTTATGTATTTTGTGTATTTTTATTTTTTGTGTGCAATAAAGTATTAAATAATAATAGTAATAATCAGAAGTTAGAAAGTTTTCTCGAGGGTTACATTCGTTGAAAGGGATATTTACAAAAGTCTAGAACAGGCTTAATAAGTCTTAATAAAGGTATTTTCAAAACTTACCTGAAGCTTCCTAAAAGGATTAACAATGGCACAGTATCTCTCCGCGGAGAGAGCAGTAAGAGTGAACACTGACACACCAATACTGATATCCTTCCCAGTTTCAGACAGCCTGCAGATGACAGATCCCCACGGCCAGGACTCCAGAGTATAGATTATTGACACAAAGGGAACACATATGAGGATGACTAGAAGATCCGCCAGCGCCAAAGAAAATATGTATCTGCAAAAAAAAAAAATTGGTTGGGGTGAGTAGTTCAACAGTTAGCCACTTGTACACAATAAGCCATGGCCATATTTGCTAAATGCGACGTTGCTGCTCCCTAAAACCAAAATATTTTGGAGAAAATACGGCAACTAATCGCGTCTCTCAGTCAGTGAAGATCTCATGCGCGCTAAGGTTGTATGACAAGAAGTTTTGTGAATATAAGCTTCGAAAATTAAAAAAAGAAGGTAAGCATTTATTCGTTTCAAAAGTTTCAGGTAATTACTACATAAATCTTAATGTGATCATCCTATTATTATTTCCTTTGTGAATTTTGTAGCATATAAATTATGTAGAAAGTATAAATAATTTAAAAGTTACGACAAATAAAATCCATCGAGTAGGATATGGTCTACAATTAGCCAATTACCATGTCCTACAGTTAACCATGGCTAACTCTGAACTAACGAGTGGCTAAATCTCCCGTTTTTAGTTTTTTTTACAGATGGGCCGTACTAAAACGACATTAAGAAAACGGGGGACATGCAGAAGCCCCTTCATTAGTTTGCAGACTCGCCCAATGACCGATTTCTACAAATAAAACGTTCATTTCACCTATGGAATTCATGCCACCAATAAGAGCAAAACCTCAAGATCCAAACATACGAAGATCTGCTAGAAAAAGAATAATCACCAAAGACACTCAAGATTTCTAAGCAATTAATTGAGAAAATAAATTTAAATTTCTGAAGTTGATTATTGAAATTGGTTACTTACTTGAAATACTTGTAATTAATTAACTTTGCATTTAGTTTTAGATGGAAAAAATGTTAAGTCTGGTACTGTACCATTATTTTGTAGCTATCTTAATTAGTTGTAAATTGAAAATAATAAAAAAAATATTTTATAATATCACAAGACGTAATTCTTTACTAGATGTAGCAAACATATGTTTAATGGTTAAGTGGTTAATCGTGGTTAACTGTACAACACACCATGATTAATAGTGTACCATACTATGGATACAGTTAGCCAATGCCCATTTTTTAAAAAAACGTTTTTTTTAAAAAACTATAAGCAAATAAGGCATTTTACAAATGCAGTTATGAAACTAATAAATTAATGTATTGAACTAAAAGGACAAACTTAAAATTTGAATAAATAACCTCCCGCTATATCATTCAAAAGATTGGGTGGTTAACTGTTGAACTACGCATATCTCAGTACATTTACAGATTTGTTAAGAGACTTTTTACTTGTCAGTTTGAGTCCAGACTATCTGCCTCTCTGACTGGGAGCTTGTAAGATGAGAGCATAGTCTAAATGGGTTATTACCAATAAAATCACTGATAGTAGTAATAGTGCTGTGCAGTTTAACTGGGTAGGGATCCTCTGCTTTAAATATGCATGTCATCATAATAACAATGTCTTTTGTATGTGATAAAGTAAACTTGTAAAAAAAAGCCAACCAATAAACGCCACGGTGTCTTTAGGCAAATGTACCCCTTACTATTAGTCGTGTGCTTCTTTGTGTTCTATAAAAAATAAGTCAGTCTCAGGTGGATAATGTATTGAATATTATTGTAAAAACTGCTATTGTCGTGTTACAGTTTAGAATAAATCTACTATATAGATAGTCGCCTCTGTGGTATCTATATCTGGTCTAGCGATCCAGGTGTTGGACATGACTTCATGAGGTCCCGGGTTAGATCAAACAACAAGGTCGGGCAACAAAAAGAAAATTTGGTTTTTCTAATTTTCTAATAAAAAAATGTTGCTCGGGTTGGGATTGTTCGCAGTTGGTGATAGGCTTGACACCTATCACATTGTGGGACTTAGTGTCTTCGGCTAGTGTGCGTGCCTTGGTTGTGCCTCTGCCTACCTCTTCGGGGATACAGGTGTGAAGATACTTTATTAGAGGTAAGAACGCTGCCACAACCCCTATGTCTATATTGTCGATACTTCGATGTCGATTGCCATCTGAAAATCTTGCTTTTTGCTGTTCCTATAACACAGAATAGCATTTGTAACTAGATGATGAATATTTCGTCATCAGAATTACCTTTCAATAGAAGTCATACTAACATATAAAAGTCGCATAATATACAAATGAAAAGAGTAAACATTTTATAAGTTATTCGAAAAACATAATACAATTAAATCAACCAATTCTCCTGATAATTTCAAGGCTTTTTAGAATCGCCTAAAAGTCACGAAAAAAATGTTTTTTTTTCATTTGTTTTATTTTAATATCATCTCGTACCTACCTAACCTTTTAAATAACTTGTTAATTTAATTGCAAAATCTTTACTGTGAAACATTTTCAAAGAGAATGTGTTTTCAACGTCAGGCTCGGGTGGGTTCACTTATCAACTACTCTTTTGACTTTGTTTTCAGTTATCTCTTACTCTTATGTCCGGTTCCTATAATAATCAACGAAACGTTAACCAAAAATTCAAAACTTTGACTATTCGTAGTTCGCCGTAAAGTAACGAAGCGTTACACATTTTTTTTTAAATTGTGCAGAGTTAAGTACTAAATATGAGCAAACGTCTTTAGATGTTTACTATTCGTACAAACAACTATCATTCGCAATCAAAACGACTCGTTTCTTGAATATAGGAACTGGGCAATAGACGTTAGTACCGAGGGTACGCTTTTCTACTTTATGTTAAACCGGGACATCAAAGAGGCAGCAGTATATGATAATTTTATTGAGTATCTTATTCACATGCGTATCCTTATAAAAATAGGCACAGGGAATACTAGTGCAACTACTACTAGCCGAAGATATTAAGACCTTTAATGCGATAGGTAGAAAACCTATCGCCAAACTAATCCAATACCGGTCAACATTCTTTTGATCAGAAAATTTATAAAAAAACACTTATTTGCTACCTGACCGGGAAATCGATATCGAGGTGTTATGAAGTCTACTACAACACTAGAGCTGTAGAAGATAATGATAAGGCAGCATAAATAAACCTTATATTAGTTAAGCTCATGGTGTTATGCCTCCCTTGCCTCTATAAAATGTCTAGTTTGTTCTACAAAGTAGGTAAGAAAAAAACATCCAGGCTTTCTGAATAAATATGCATTAACCTTAAGAACTCCTCATCATTATGCGATCCGCGGATATCCCACGTTTTCCTTGCCATCTTTATTTTTATTGATGCCCCTATTTCACGCTTATGCTGAAATTCTTCAATACCGAATCCTCGCTTTTATGAAATACTAGCGACCTGCTCAGATTTGCTCGGGGGATAAAGCACAATATATTTAAAAAAAAGGGTTGCCGGCAGGAGTGAAAACTTAAATATTAACGTCGTGCATTTTTGATATTTTGGAATGGTTAGGAAATAGTTTTGCACGAATTGCTTTAATTATCAGTATGAAAGTACTATAATTTATTCACAAATATCATTTTCATGTCAATAACCTGCGTTTGGGTTGACAAAAGCTCGCTAAAGTAAGAGCACGTGACGGCTAGGAGCGTCGTCATATTATCTGTACATCGAAGATTGCTCGTCTACACATAAAGCTTATTTTCAAGATGGAACAAACAGATCAATGTCTTTTGATATTATACGTATCTGCTATCATGTTGTCTTGTGAGAATGTAATGGTAGTTATATTACGGTGTATTATCCATTGCGAATCCTATACTCTCAGGAAATATCTAAGCAATACAAAAACAGCAATGAATCTACGTTTTATTTTAGATCTGGAGGCATCTTATTCGCGCGTGCTCCCTGCGCCGTCTTACGATCTGACGATCTGACGTGAGTTTAGAAGTTTTTACCTATTCCAAAAAAAGTGCGCAACGCCGCTAAAGAAGTTTTCACTTCAAAAACAGAAAAAACTGGCATACACGCCTAGCACTTCCGACGAATCGGAAGACTCGTGTTCGTTTCCCTTCGTACATTCATAAAGTTTGGAAACAAAGTAGTTGGTCTCGATAAATGAACACGGCGTTCTTATCAAAAATATATTGTTAAATTTGTTATGGTCGAATTTTGAGCAACGGGCGACCACTCGTGTCTATAAATATTTAAATAGATGCCAGAGTCATTTTTATAAATAATGGGTGCTTATCAAATTCATTCAGATATTTAAGTTTTTCTTTGTATCACTATCGTTGACTTATAAACTTATAATTTGCTTACTTTGGGGATAGATTCAAATTGCGATTTGTCTAGGGATTTTCATTGATTAAAACAAATGACTGCTTCGTTGTTCTAGTGGCTAGCGTACAAACATAACTCCACCGATTAACCACGAGGCTCGGGTTTGATTCTCGACGGGCCAGATATTTATGTGACGAACATATTTTAGATGTCTGTATTTCCGAGTCTGGTTGTTTATTAAATTTATTGAATCATGTCAATTTAATTGTAAAACAAATTTTTGTAATGGTATTTTTATATGATAATGGAAGGCAGACGGATTTCCTGATGGTAAGAAATTCACGCCGCCTAGAGACACCAAAAGTGGTAATGGTGCGTTGCCAACCTGATGCAGGGACGATAGGCCTCGAGTAAATATGAAATTTACCGGCTACCTTACCCTCCGAACCAGAACATGTTAATGGAAATCATTGGACGTTATGGCGGCAGGAATAGGTAAGGCGGTGGTACAAATCCGGGCGAGTCACTGCGATACTCTACCATGTAGTAGGATGTCACGGTGTTAGTGATGGAAAGCCTACGCTCGCCTTTTAAGAGCTACCTGGCAGAAAGGCAGATGGTCTTTTTTACAAAGGAGCCCGGATCAACACGGGGATTTTATTATTAAACTATTTTACAGGGTAAGTAGATTGTCAGGGGATGGGGATAAGGAATTTTCAAATTTTAAAAGAGTACTTTCATTTTTTTTTAATTTCTTTCACACAAATTAAATCTCACCCCAAAGTAAGCAAATTATTTGCTTGTGTTGTGGGTGTTAGTCAACGATTCTAACACATATAAATACTTAAATAGATACCAGAGTAAATTTAATAAACACCCAGACCCGGTAATGCAGACATCTAAATGTTCATCACACAAATGCCTTCCCCCGTCGGGAATCGAAATCGAGCCTCGCGGTTGGTCGGTGTTTTTAGGCATGTACGCTAGCCACTCGGTTCTAATTAGGGTATCACAACCGATAATTGAATTTGTTTACATTGAACTTTGTTTTACTGAGTTCTGTTTTTAATATGATTGGTGAAATCAGCCCTTAGGGTTTTTAGAAGAGTTTTCGGTGAAAGCTCCCAACAGAAGTTTCGGCACGTTAAACAGATATCGTCATATTTCAACAACTTTGACAAACCCTTCATTAATTATACGCCTGAATTTTCCAAGAAAGTCACACTATTTGTTGGTTGAAACTTTATGAAAATCGCGAACAGACAGACTGATAAACAGACAGATGCGACCGGGGGACTTTGTTTCATAATTTATACTGATTAGATGATGCCCGCGGTTTTGCCAACATACTGTTTTTTTTGAGCTGGTGAAAGTTACTGGCAAAGGTAGAATAAGAAGTCTATGTGCTTCTCCCGGTCATAACCTTTTTTGCGCGTAAAATTTTATTGTGATCGGCTTACTTCGAAATTGACTGACTTTCGCTAAAACTTGAATACCCCATTCCACACAATTTTTCGAACCGCATTTTTTCACAGTACAATTAAAACTATTTACAAAATTATGTACATGTTGGTTTAATACTTAACGGTATACGTGGAATTCCATCGAGTGCTGATGATGACAAGTATAAACCTTATTTCACTCCCTTTCGGGTGGAATTTTCAAAAATTAGTTTTTAACTGCCAACTAATTATAATTATACTCTGCCAATGAGAGTGTTCGCAAATCAGATTGTTTTTGAGATTTTGTGATGAATGTTTGCTGTGAATATCTTTTCGCTTTCATATATTGCTCTTTAAAAAATGTAGAATAAATTAATAAAATTAAAGTGAAATAATTCAAAAATTTTAATACGTGGGAGGCGTCAATATAAGTTTGATAAATTTGCATGTAATTAAATAAATATCCCAACCCCAAAGTAAGCAAATTTTAAGGTCATGCTAGTCAACGATTCTAATCCACAGAAATACTTAAATATATACCAGAATAAATTTAATAAACACCCAGACCCGGAAATGCAGACATCTAAATGTTCGTCACACAAATGCATCCCCCGTCGGGATTCCCGAGCCTCGTACTTGGTCGATGTAATTAGGCTAAGCACACTTGAGCACACAGCACACAGCAGTCACGAATTGTAAAATGAATTTTAAAAAGGTAGAAAGAATATAGGCCATTGTTAAAAACGTTATTTTTATTAGTTGAACGTCATCTTAAAATTAAAAAATACATTATTTCTTTTACTTTATTTAAATTTTTAAAAACTAAACTGTAATAAATTTGACAGTTGTTCTTTTATTTTAAAGAAAATTTCTAATTAACTGAGTTTAATCAAAATAATAATAGACTTTGTATTTGTATCCTTGGCGTTTGGTGAAATTTAACTTGACATTTGATTTCAGTAACAAATTCTATTTTTTTCTGTATCTCTAATTGATTTGAATTTTCTGTGATTCGAAACAGGTTTGTATCTTTGTGATAGAACTCTTTTATGATTTTGTAAAATTGTTAAGAAAATAAAAAAAATGTTGTTCACGAGAAACTATGACTGATGAAATCATTAGGTTTAATATGTTGTTATGCTAAAAAGTTTAATTTTAGTCTCTATTAAAGCACTTTTAAATTTTAATTTTACAGTATATTCTGGAATATAATATTTAAATATTTTATTCTCAAATGGTGCGAATAAACTTCAGCCAAAATCTGATAATGTCAGAATTTTATTTTAAATAGTGGACATTATTTATTGCAGCTATGATAGTTTGAAATAGCGCCAAATATTCGTATCTATTCTATGAATAATTTATGGCTTCCTCTTTACATTCCCCTTCTGTGATTTCTTTAAGACGTAGACAGAGTAGAGTTATAAAATGCTAAATTTTTATCCGACAGTGGAAGAGATTCTTCTTGTAATTTTTTTCATATACCTGATACCATATTACATTTAAGACAAAGTTAATCTAAGTACGGGTATAAACCGAAAGAGCCAAATGTAACAATTTTAATAAAAAAATATAAATACCTTAGGATGCAATATGAAAATGAATCCAATTTTACTGTTTTAGATTTAATGGCTTCCAAATAACAGATAAATAGAAGATACGTGCTGGTGAGAACTTTTGTGAAGATTTACTTACTACAATCAATCTCACATTAGATTATATTTTTAAGTCTTGATCGTTTTAAGTACACTCTAAACTAGAGGTTCTCAATTTATGTACCTTTTTTATGTCTGACCTCATAAGTTTTGTTGCATTAAACAATTTCGATAATTTTATCGACAATAGTCGGGAATAAACCCTAAACCCTCAACCAAAGTGGCGGTCGAAAGAAGCTGATTTATAGATAGAATAAGAAGGTGTACTGCTTTTTTTTAAGATAATGGATCCGTCATCCGTCTGCTTGTTTGCCTTCCTATAATTTAAAAAAATGTACCACGTTTATCTTGCAAATATTATAAACGCAAAAGTTTGTACGTTTGAATATTTTTTTATGATATTGGAAGGCAAACAAGCAGGCGGATTTTCTGATGGTAAGAAATTCACGCTGCCTAGAGACACCAAAGGGGGTAATTGTGCGTTGCTAACCTGAGGCCAGGATGTTAGGCCTCGAGCAAAAGTAACTTTACCGGCTACCTTAACCTTCAAACCGGAACCGTCATGGACGTTATGGTGGCGGGAATAGGTAAAACGGTGGAACCAATCCGGGTGAGTCGCTGCGAAACTCGACCACCTCGACACCTAGTCACTAGTACATAAATTATATAACCCTACCTAACATTCCGACTGTACAAATATTGCTTAAAAAACGTTGCGGGGCAAACGCCACTCAAAAATATTAAGAACAATAGACGTGGTCGTTTCACCCGAATTTTGCGAAACTCAGCTTGGCAAATGCCTACTAATCCACAATGTGATAGGTGGCAAGCTTATCGCCAACCGGGCACATTTCCAATCCCGGGCAATGTTATTTTTATTAGCAAATTGAAAATATATATTTTCTGTTTTTTTTGGTTGCCCGACCCGGGAATCGAACCCGGGACCTTAAGAAGTCAAGTCCGACGCTATGACGAAAGCACTATGCAAATTAGTGAAAAAACTTACGTATTTGGAGCATTTCTCATCCCTCTATGTCTGACGTAGACTATCACAAGTGTACCATTACCTAGGACGCCTACAATAAATATGATGGCAAATATCACTGGCACGATATAGGTTTCCACACGTTCTTTGTAAGGAGTATAATCCCCATCTGTTGTATTGTAGTCGTACAGCGGTATTGTCGTATTCGAACTTGTCGTATACATTTTTCCAACCTGAAACAAGGAAAACATTTCTTAGTTTTTTATTGTTTGTACTACTAAATATAACCATAAATATCTTAGAACAAGCAACACAAGTTGAATCTAACTCCAAAGTAAGCAAATTATATGCTTGTGTTATGGGTGTTAGTCAACGATACTAATACATAGTAATACTTAAATAGATACCAGAATAAATTTAATAAACATCCAGACCCGGAAATGCAATTATCTAAATGTTCATCACACAAATGCTTGCCCCCGTCGGGAATCGAACCCGAGCCTCGCGGTTGATCGATGTAGTTAGACGTATACGCTAGCCACTCGACCAACGAAGAGGTCCGCATCTGTATCGTTTTTGCCGTTGTGCAAAACATGCTTTTCTATGTCTAAAAGGAGACAAATAGGCCAAAGGGTCACCCGAGTATGTTCACTCCCATCTCCCGCTCACGACCACAGGATCATAGATTTTCGTATAAGCCTTTAAAGAAAGAGTAAGCTCTTTTATTACAGGTCTTAAAGTCGTATCCGTTAGTTATTCTTTCATGGGCCAATGTATACGTTTTTATAATAAGTTTCCAAAGCATATTCAAGACACCTTATAAAATTTTATACATTTTTTGAATTTAGATTAAAAAATGTTTCCCCGTGTTGGTCCGGGCTTCTTTGTAAAATAAACCATCTGCCTTCCTGTGCCAGGCATAGGCTTGCCGTCACTAACACCGTGACATCTGACTAGGTGGTAGAGTTTCGCAGCGACTGAACCATATTGGTAACACTGCCTTATCTATTCCTGCCGCCATAACGTCATGACGTGTTCCGGTTCGGAGGGTAAGGTAGCCGGTAAACTTACTTTTGCTCCCCGGCCTATGGTTGGCAGCGCACCATTACCACCTTTGTTGTCTCTAGGCAGCGGAAATTTCTTACCATCTGGAAATCCTTCTGCTTGTTTGCCTTCCAATGTTATAAAAAAAATTGTATTACAATTTAAGCTGTGTGGTAAAGGATGTTACAATATTTCAGAATTTTTAGAAGACAGAAAAGTTTATAATTAACTGCTTTTTATACCAATCTCTACAAATTACGTCAATAGACAGTGGTAAGCATTTTCGATGAGGTTCCAACTAGCCTTTATGTCAGTTTTTTTCCACAATGTTTTAAAGAGTGTGAAAACTGCAAGAAACCAACTTCGAATTCGATAACTATAGTATCAAAGTACACAATATCGATCGTCCGATCCAGATTCATCAAGCAATGGGACCATGTTCGGATGCATCCCTTTTCTAATCTTCTATACATGTAATAAATCTGTAGAAGGGCAATTCTGTACATTGAAAATATTGAAAAAATAAATAGCAGGGGTGTTACTGGATCGATACCAAACCCAAATATGTGTGTCTGTCTGTCTCTCTGTCTGTATGTTCAGGCATCACGTGAAAACTAACGGTTCGATTTCGATGAAACTTGGTATAATTATACCTTATTATCCTGGGCATAAAATGGGATACTTTTTATCCTGGAAAAATACGTAGAAAAAAATCTTAATTTTTCAGTTTTATCACGCGAACACCGACATCCGCGCGGACGGAGTCGCGGGCGAAAGCTAGTTAAAAATAAGATCGGTTCAGAAATGATGGAGAAATCTAATGATATGCATAAAAAATGTCGGAGCCAAAAAAAAATAACCCTCCTTTTTCGAAGTCGTTCGAAAATGCTATAAGCCAAGCAGCCCTAAATACATAAAAATTATCACCATATATCATCCTATTTTGTTAGGAATTTGTTCATACAATTTTTACGCTCGTAATCCATTCATATTATAAGTGTGGAGGTGTGTTTATTCATATTTTTTCACGTTGCAGTGGAGTAATTTTATGATTTGTGTTAGTGACTAACCAAAAGTTTCGGTTTCAGCCAGTTGCGGCCATAGAATCTAGTTTCGGCTTTAGTTTCAGATTCAGCCAAAAATAGCCGAAGCTTTCAGCAGTAATCTACGTCATTCGGTAAATTTCGTTACTAACTAGTATTCGCTTAGATATTTATTTAAATAAGTTAATACTCACGTTCTTTGTTACTGACATTTTATTTCATTTAACTTTATAGTTATTTGTATCACTGTGACCAAACAATGTGGAATAAAAGTACTGTAGATTTAAGTATCAATAAAATTTTATAGCAAGTTGGGGTCAGTTTCGGTTTTGGTTTCGGTAAAAACTGAAAGCGAATCCGAAAGTTAAGTTTTAGTTTCGGTTTCGGTTGAAAAACTAGTTTCGGTCAGACACTAGTTTAAGTTATGTGGGAATCGACGGGAGATTGACATAGGCTGCCTTATCGTATAAATAAATAAAAGAGTGTGTGTACTACTATGTACGCACTTAAGAAGTTATACTTAATAATAAATAATAAATAAATTAATCTATTTAGGCATTTCTATGTATTGGTATCGTTGACTAACACCCATAACACAAGCATATAATTTGCTTACTTTGGGGTTAGATTCAATTCGTGTGACTTGTCCAGGAATATTTAATATTATTAGTTATACTTCCTTGGCGTAACAATCCAAATATACCAAATAGTAACACAATGCATACATACATAAATATACATAAATAGCATGCAACAATAATTAAAAATCATAAAACATAATTAAAAATAAAAGGTTTGCAACTAACTTTAGGGTGTTTCTTTTGACTGTCACGTTTATCTGTCGGTGTGCGCGCGCATCGTAAAAATTCACTCTCATCATTTTTCCTAATCGCGCGAAAAGAAGTATAACTTTAAAATAATTTAATGTGATATGATACTGACTGATAGTTTTCAATTTTTTTTTATTATATTGAATGCGATTATTAATTGATTTGGAAGCTTATAGCTATTTTCTGATATTTTACTTTAGATTAATATCATGAATTATTGTGAATTGATATTGATATATTTTAGAACATAACATTAAGGCTATGTTTCACAATGTATCAATAAAGCAATCAGTAGTTACTTATTAAGTAAATTACTGAACGGTTAAATCCTTTCAGTAACTTACAACGCGTTTCAGAACCGTCCTTACAGTATTTTTATGTGTCGAGTAGTTACTTAACACTTAAGACGCTGACAAGTGGCAACAATAGTTAATATTTGGGTTCCGAAGCGCAGTTTTGTAAAATTAGCCACTGTTTTTGTCTAATATTTTATTGCATTATATATTTTTGTCAAGTTTTTATTAAAAACGATATACATTTTATGAAACATGAAGAAAAATTATAAAGAAAACAGAGTTTGTTAAGCTGTTTTAAACTTTTGTTTGTTAAACTAAATAAAATAAAACAACATAAACAAAACCAAATAAAATTGATTGCATAATATGAGAATGTACTTTTGACGAAACGTAAATGTCATCTGTCTTTTGTCAAAGCAAGTGTCTCAATAGTCAATATGTTGAATATCTTTACATCCGTATCCCCGAAGAGAAACCAGAGGTACAAACACCCACAATTTGATAGGCGTGAAAACTATCGCCTACCAGACACATATTCAATCCCAAGCAATGTTATCTTTCGTAGAAAATTGAAAATACAAATTTTATATTATTTTAGCTGCCCGACATAGGGATGGAACCCCGGACCTCAAGAAGTCAAGTCCGACGCCAGACCGCTAGCGGTAGACCGCTAGCGGTAGCGGTAGCGGTAGACGCTAGAGCGTGGCGTGGTCTAGACCACAGAGGCGATCAATAATTTTTTGTCGTGATTTTATATTTTAAACAAAAAAATGTATTATTGATTTTTCAATTTCATTGTATTCATATTAATTGGAGCTCACCTTTAATATTATTTGTTCGATTTCGAACTATTCGCAGCCTTCAAGTTCGGTAACTAAACAAAAAAATCATCCTACTCCTCTTCAATGTTATCGGAAATATTCATAACTAGCTGCGCCCCGCGGTTTCACCCGCGTAAGTTCCAATCCCACGGGAACTCCGGAATAAAAAGTAGCCTATATGTTATTCTGGGTCTTCAGCTACCTACATACCAAATTTCATCGTAATCGGCTTTGTAGTTTTTGCGTGAAAGAGTAACAAACATCCATACATCCATACATCCATACATACAAACTTTCGCATTTATAATATTAATAGGATTTACAAAAGAACATTTTACCCTAATAAACATCTAAAATGAACAATAGCAACATGAGTCAAATCTAGTCGAATAGAATGAGTTGAACACATCTGTTGACCATATTGTGTTGAAAGTTGAAGTTACTCGACAAGTAAATAAGCTAATCGCTACTCTGTCCGACCTTTAAGTTACTGGGCAGTTTAAGCGATGAGTAGTGTTACTTGATGAGTGTGAAACGCAAAAACGTGTTTTACTTTGTACTTAACTTTTAAGTAGCCTACTTAGAACTTTACTTAGACATTGTGAAACATAGCCTTAGTATTTTTTAAAACAGTAGATATAACATTAGTAAGAAAAATAAGATTAATAGATGAATTATTAGATATTAATTTTAATCTCGCCTCTTTGGCCCAGCGGTTCTGCGCTGGACTTGAATTACTGAAATCCTAGGTTCAAAAAAATAGTACTTTCAACTTTTTAATAAAAATAACCAGGATTGGATAGTCCTGGTTGTGCCTCTGCCTACCTCTTCGGGGACATGGGCGTGAAGATAGTTTTCCTTTATTTTTTTTAATATACTAAAGGAATATTTTTCAATTGCCTGCAAATTAGTTTATTTATTTTTTTATTAATTTTACAAACTTTACGACTAAAAGGAAGAGTATAGCTCAAATCAAATTTGTGACTTACTAGCTACATACTATTCGAACTATTCGAACAATAAATAAATTATGAAAGACAATACTTGAACGTAGTCGCGGGCGACATTTAGTCATCAGTTTATAGTATAAAACAAAGTCACTTCTTGTGTTCCTTTGTATGCTTAAATCTTTAACACTACGCAATGGATTTTGATGTGGTTATTTTAATAGATAAAGTAATTGAAGAGGAAGGTTATTATTTATATTTCACAACCGTGTAAAGCCGGGACGGGGCGCCAGTAAAACGTGAAAGATAATACTCGGACGTAGCCGCGGGAAACATTTAGTCATAGAGGTATACTATTAAGTTGAATTGAATGTGGCCAACGTTTATTATAATAATTTATTTTCGCATAAATTGCAGTTTTCGTTCGAGTGGATGTGTCGAATGCATCCACGGATAACGAGATCGGTGAAAACATGCCACGATAACAGAATATATATGTTTAATTACGTTAATCACATTTGAATTTACGTAATTAACTACACTAGTGGTCGCCCGTTGATCGAATTTCGACCATAATAAATTTTAATATATTGTTGACAAGAACGCCATCTTCATTTCTAAAGACCAACTACTTTTTTTCCAAACTTTTTAGTGCGCCACCTGTGATCTTTTATCGTTATCTTTAATATATTTGTTGTTTTATTGAATCAGGCGTTACTTTGCGGAAATCCATTGTAACAGATGTAAAATAAGCCTTTATTTTGCTAATTCCGCTTAAGCAGTGTAACTGTTGTGGCAAATAATTCTCCAAACGACACAGAATGTGACAAGCCTAACTGACGTTCCCACCACCGACCTCCGCGACCAGAACACGAATATAGGAAGAGCTCGGGAAACAATATAAATTGTCACGTTCTTCACATGTGACAAGTGACAACCCTACCTAAAGTTCCCACCTCCCACCACCGCAACCAGATCACGAATAGAGTCCGAACACGGGAAACAAAACCACTTGTCACGTCCTTCGCCAACTTTGTCGAAGCACTCACCACAGAGAACACCAAATCGCACTCGACGTACGTTTCGGCTCGACACCGAGGCATCCTCAGGAAATCGACTGTACCGTACAAACGACTCTTGTGTCATCGTTTTAAGGTTAATTTGGAAAAACATTTTAATTTTTTTGCTAGTACATAATTATATATAGATGAGTACCGAAATAAAATTAGATTTTATCATTTTGCAGTCATATTCGTATATTGTAAAATGGAGTACTTCGTCAAATTGTTTGCACGACGAAATAAGCATTATTTTATTTAACACGAAGAGTCCATTACACTCGAATGGAGGTGTTGAATACATTCACGAATGATGAGATTGGTTTTGAATGTACAATGTACGAACTGATGAATTACTTTCATTCATGAATGTATAAAATACATTTATGGACATTTACGGAAAATATTTCGCCGCGTTTTACCTGGTCCTAGATACGGTAAGATAGATATCGTAGCAACACGGGTAGGTATCCATCGTTCGACCTACTCTTATCATCATGACGACATGTCTCCTGTCGTCATAAACTAGCTGTCCCGGCGAACTTCGTTGCACCCTGTCAGGTTGAGAAATAATAAAGTATTATTTTTCCCTTTTTCCCTGCAACTTTCCCGGTTTTTCTTTACATAAGAACCTTCACCTGATAATAACTAAAACAATAAAAAAAATAATTAGTCAAATCCATTCAGTCTTTCGGAAGTTATGCGCTTACCAACACATTTAGCGATTCATTTTTATATAATAGATTACGCCAAACATTCTGGCTGTCAACCTTCAACGTCTATAGTGTCTATAGACCGTGGTTGTCTCTGACCATAAGACAATCTAAAAAGTATCTTCACTTCCATATCTTTGATGGGGTAGGCAGAGGCACAACCAGGCCATTAACGATTAGCCGAAGATAATCTATGGGAGAAGAAACAATCTATTGAATATAAAATACTTTAATCTAACTATTTTACTAGTGAATTCTAGACTAAAAGAAGGCTGTACCAAATCAAAGATTTCTATTTTAAAGTATCATAAAATTATTATGTTTTTAAACTATTGCTGTACCATCAAAGTAGTTGGCAAATCCATCGCTTACCATATCAAATCCCAGGCAACATTGCATTGTTTAAAAAAATGATTGAAACATTTTTTTCTTTTTATTGCCTTATGCCTGTTTGAAATAATAATAATCAAACCCACAACCTCATAAAGACAACTCCAAACAATCAGGCTGTTAGACTACAGAAGCAATTTAAATAACTTAATTTTCGGTTTTAACTGAGGAAACGGCAAAACTGTTTATTTTTTGAAAATTAACGATTATTCAATCGAATTCAATGTTGTTTAACCGAACTCCGATTTGAATTTTTAAAGAATTTTGTGAAATGTTAGCACAAACAAAAAGTTATTGTTAATTATTCGTTTCGTAAATACAAATAGAATTATTTAATTTTCAATTTTCCGCCGAGAAAATGTCGTATACATTATACGTATACATAGCCATTTTCCTATTTTCCATACTATTTCACCACCTTGACCTGATCAATACAACAAAAAAGAATTAGAACAATTGAATCCTAGTAAAATTATTTAATTTACAATATTCCATTGCGATTACTTACATTAACATACATATTATGGTGTGACAAAACAGGAATCTCACTGCCAGGCAGCTTGTAAGAGGCGAATTTTGGTAACCAATGAGATTAGTTAGAGATGTTTTTGCAGTTTTAGAGCGCTTAATTATTAATATTTCAACTGTATAGTGCTGAGTCCCGAAATATAGTTCAATACTTTGTAATATGGTAAGTACGCTTGGCAATCCTAATTATAATTGATGTCATTGCCCTGTTGTATTTATTTATTTAAATGTATTTAAAACATCAATTCAAGCGGAAAGGACTTCAAATATGATAAATGTTGGCCGAATACAACCCTTATTTAAAATAATGATATTGATGGTTGTTACCGCTGTATTTGTTTTTTTTCCCTATTAATATTATCCTTCCGAATTCCTTACGTTCGATTGCGAAAGAAGATTTGAACGCCTGAAAAAAGTGAATAAACAAAAGCACGGATGTAAGGGGCCGCCATTTTGAATTCACTCGCTTTGAAATATACGCCGAGCGTGGACACAGATCGCGACCTTAAACAATAAAATTTAAATTAAACCAATTCGCCGCGTGTGCTAGTGCAAATCTTGAAGAAAGAAGAAAGACAGGTCAGTCGAATTCCTTTATTATCGCATTATTTCTGCATCGAACCTGTACCTGATGATGTATAGTCAACCGCAAGTCAGATTGATACCAACTTTTATTTTCTTAATTTCGCATACCGCTGTTCAAATGGTGTAATTTCTTTTACGCAACATGAGACTTACTTATTATTTATAACTTAGTTTATTCTTTCGTTTATTTATTGTAATTTTGTTTAGTTATCATTGAAACGGGAGAAATTTTGTATATCCATTAAATCTGCTTGCCAAAGGTCATCAATATCTTTTAATATTACAGATCTTCGAGGAAAATTTATCCTAGAATTTTTATGAATTTCGTTGATAATGTCTCTTTTAATTGTGCTCATTTTCTAACATTTACACTTGAATAGCGTGATGATACTAAGTAATCATAAATATGATGACGTCTTTTATTTTTTAACTATGCCAGTTTCTTTAAGTTCTTCAATGATTGATAAGATTTCATTGTCAAGATTCGTGCTACCCGCAGTTTTTGATGCTATTAAAAGCTTTAGTCTGTCTACAAGTTCATTAGGATCATCCCAATAAACAAGTTCAGTATTTTTGTTATATTTTTTAAGACATGGCAAACCAGCACCTCGCTTAGATTTTTTAGTTTCAGTAGTATCTGATAAGCCCTTTGAAAACTCAGAAAATAGCGGTTTAATCACTTTAGAATATTTTAATCCTTTATCTCCTTTTACTTGACCTTCAGGATCATAGTCTCTTTTATGAGCATTGGTGGTAATTAAGATTTCTTTGTAAACTATTTTATCATTAAATTTGACTAAACTTAAATTGGGATTCTTACGTAGCAATAATTCCCTGAGACCAGGCGTTATTCTGTATTGTTTATTAGCTATGTGGATGTTGTATACTTTATTTGAGTTTTCTTTTGTCGTAGAGAAATGAACTTCTATATTTCCAATAACATGTTTATTATTTTCACTACGTACTCCAAATGGTATTTTTATATTATCATATATTTCATAAATGTCTTCTTTTTGCAAAGAAGTGTTATAAGCTTTTTCCGATTCAGGTGTGTTCTCTTCTTCATCTCCCGAATAAAAATTTTCTACAGAGCTTAATTCATCAGGTGACTCATATTTATTGAATTCATGAGCTTGTTTTCTTTTACGTGCATTTGATGCCGTTTTAGCGTTATCAATTTGATTATTATAATTAATATTATTTGAAAATATTTTTGGTTTTATATTTGTACCATTAATTTGGTCATTGGTATTATCATTTTCAATTAATTGGTGGTGTTTTTTTGTTTGCGGCTATAACATTAAGAGGGTCTGCAATACGTTTAAAAATGTATTTTAAATTAGTGTTAGTATCAAAGTCATGATCTTTCATTTGTTTAATTTTTTCTCTTATAGCATCCGCAGCCTTTATTAATTGACTTTTGATATTTTTATCCATCTTACGACTTCTATGCATAATTGTTTTTGGTGAAATGAATGTATTTTTTTTGTGTTAAGTATTTATTTAAGCTTTTCCGGACATCATATTGACATAAAACAAATAAAAAAAGCGTGCTTAATGTGTTTAGCATTTTCTAATAGATAACATTGGGATAAGCACAAATAAATGTTAGATGCTTGAGCTGATATTGTAATCCATTAATCGAACAAAATGAATTTGTCAAATGAATGCCTATACCTGCCTTTATTTGATTCACAATCTTTATTAATAGTTACAAAATCATAGTGATGTATCCAGACATTAGAACATATTTTTTTAAATTTTGCCCAATCCATATCAGAGCTTACATGTTCATCAAATATGTGCCTCAAATTTATATCATCTTGCTTGAATATTATTAAAAAATTTACATTGTCACGCACTAACTGCTTTGGTACTTTTGAGTATGTTTGAGATAGATAAAAACAATCTATATTCCTGTGTCTACCCATCGTAAAATAGTTTCGTATGTTAATTTGTTTTTCACAAACTACGTCATCAAAAATAATAACAGAATCAGGTAACGCATTGTTAGGATGAATAACTTCGTCATCATAATTGTATATGTAAAGTTTTACTTCTGGAACTTTTTCTAAGATCTGTTTAAGGAAAATATATTTTTGTTGAAAGCTTGTCTTGGAATACAAGTAAATATTTTTGAACATTAAACCATTTCTGTGAATTAATAAACTGATCATTACGTTAGTTTTTCCACAGTTTGAAGGTCCGCAAATTATACATATTGTATTGTTCGGAAAAAGAACACTATGCTTCGTATAAGCGTCATTTCCTTTTATTTCAAAATTTTGAACTTGTAACGAGACTGGTTGTTTGACCAACTTCATGTTTACGTATGGATAAAAAAGTAATGAGTGTTTCTTATTTATACCAGTAGTATTTATAATAGTAATAATATTAATTACATCTATTCATTTCTCCGCAGTAACTTTAATCAAGTACCTACAACATACATATTAATAACTAATAATTAGATATTGAAATTTAATTATAGTGTATTTGCAGAACATTAAATGTTTTACAAATAAAATATCATTAACCAATTAATTTTTGATTGTGTTGTATGAATAAACTATAAATTATAGTTATTGTTACCAAGTGGTTCGACGTTGCATAAAACTATTAGGTAAAGGGTTACCAATTAAAACACCAAGTAAGTTTATTAAATTATATTTAAAACAATTTCCTTATAATATTAATTGAAAACTAACAATATTGCATTACTTATAATATATTAAGAATACATGTTATTATTAAAACACTGTACTACAATGCCCCCATGGTAATGTTTCTATTTGATTCGAAAGCAGTTTGCACTTTGTCATCGTTGTTATTCATAACTACTTTATTAATTTCTTGGGAATAC